>JAZGTK010001906.1:0-35194 GCA_036877625.1 Ambastaia sidthimunki | reverse complement strand
GCTGAAGTACAAATTAAAACCAGCATCTTGCGTAACAAAACAGAGATAATAGCAACTCTAGCATCGCATACTTGTGACTTCCTTTAACCATGTCTGAACTTGCTCAGCTCACGCAGAGACTGTAAGACAGTTATTTGTAAGTTGCACACACGAACATGAGAACAGACCCTGTTGTTTTCTCGTCGCTATTTATTTATTAAATCTCAATATTTACCACCAGCACGCCTCTTATTAACTAATAAGAACATCGATTATAAAATTAAACTACTGATAGCTATTATACAATGTTAATTAAATTCTCCCTCATGCTCCTTTGAATAAATAAATAAATGTTAATGCAAATAAATTGTTATTAATTTACTATCAAAGCTGCACTCCATAAAGTTGTAAGCCTTTGCATTACCATCTATGTTTAAAACAAAAAGACTGCAGGCTATTGTACACAAGTACTTTTTATTACGTTTTATTATATTTATATATTGAAGTCAAATTAAGCCGAAATCAAATGTAACAAATATCACAAATATCAGAAGCACTTCAAAACTACATTTCTGTTCTCTTTAATAGTAACAAAGGTTCTTAATTGTTTAATATCAAGTGTGTATTTGCAATAGACTTAAGACGAGACGCATCAGTTGGTGTCGCTGTTACTCAACAACACAGAGTTACTCAAAGAAAGTGTTGTTCACATTATTTGATATTATATTTCATAATGTTTAAATAGTCCCTTAATAAAAAAGGTAAATATAGATATATATTTTTTAATATATATACTATATACTTCACCTTTACCAGGTTTGGTATAAATTATGCCAACAAACTTCTGTTGTGTTACTATTAAGAACAGTTAGGTGCTTCTTTGAATGGGCCATGTTAATGCAGAACAAAAGCAGTGGAAATGTGATGTTAGTCATATTGTGACACAGTCTCACACGGTCAGGGTAAGCAGAATAAACGTGGGAGTTTCCCATAACTTCTGAGGAGCAGTGGTCAGAAGGAATAACTGCCCACATGATTGTGTTAAAAATAACCATTTTAGGAAAACAGTGACAAAATCTATGAGAAAGAGACATAAGAAAGAACAAAGAGGTGTACAATTACTGTAACTCACTTACAGACATCCGTCAGAATTGGTCACCGCTTCCTTTATTCCTGAAAACGCTTTTCTACGTAAACATGCACAAAAAAGAGAAACAGAGATTCATGGTAAAAGGAACTGACTTGAAATCTCTCAACAACACTTTGAAACCTTGTTATTATTGTAGGATGCAGAGCGACCCTGTGTACGACTATCCTGACATTAAGCCTGTGAGGGACAGACGGCCATGTCCACAGAGAAGGTCACCGAGGAGCATCGGTGTTCTGGACCGGCTTCTGCTGACACACTCTGTGTGGCTTCAGCTCTCCATCAATTCAGCTACAGCTTTACACATCCTCCGGCGTGAGCCGCCCGGGGTGAGCTGTGCATTCCCACCACCATATGACTCTGAAAATAAATGTTTCTCTTTCGAAGCATTCTAGGAAACTTTTGGTACTTTGCAGACCTTCCTGGTGAGAAAGTCCAGCACCTCTCAGAAGAAAACGCTGTGTGTTCGGATGGCTGATGACAGCATGCCCTCCTTCTTTAAACAGTTTGTTATCCGAGAAGAGAACTCAAGTGAGTTTAAACATGTAAAGATATTGGACTTACTACTACTTAAATTACTACTATAAACTGTACAGCATATTCTATAACTCTACATACTGTATATCCTATAGTTCTATACTATAAGATTACTATAAACTGTAAGGAAGCAAGTAAATGGTTGCTGTTTTATATTTTAATGCGAAATAGCTTATGTAAATGAGTACTAAGTACGTTTTTAATAAAAAGTACAGACAAATATTTTGTTTGTAATTATTTCATTATTTTATTAAATATTGAATATTTCAATTATTTCAAGTTTAAGCAACAGTTTTGGTGATTACTTCATTGTTTTTCTTTTATCAACAGCATTCTCTTTAGAAAGCTCAGCTATCAGTTTTCCAGATCTGTGCAGACTCGTTGCCTTCTACTGTATTAGTCGGTACGGTTATTATTTACTGCCTGTTGTATCTATGACAACAGCATGCCATTCCAATGTTCCATTTTCATTCCGTTCAATGTTTTCCTATCATCTGTAGGGATGTCCTTCCTTTCACTCTGGAGCTGCCTGAAGCCATAGCTAAGGCTTCCTCACATAAACAGCTGGAGTCCATCTCTCATATGGGTGTGGGTAGGTACAAGCTGGATCTGTTGATAAACAGGAAAAAACGTTTCTGTCAGACATTTCATATTGTACCTGCCTGTGTATAAGATCATAAGTTAGAGTTTTCATTGTCATATTATGTCTGTACGTTATACAATAAAGCTCTTATTGTATTTATTTCCTATTTACAAGTTCTAATCACCCTTTGTGTCTATTTGCACTTAAAAAACAGCTATACATTATGCTTTAACCAAAGTTCCTCAAGTTCAATCATTATTTAAACATTTATCTCTGGTAATATGTATTTGGTGATATGTTTATCATGAACTTGATGCTATGCTGTATTCCACAGAGTTCTGGAATTCACACCTTAATGTTCGTGGTCCTCGTATTTGGCCTCCTGTCGCTGGCAGATTGTTGCCTCCAACTCCAAGCCCACAAGACGGCTCCACACCTATTAAGACAAACCCCACCTCTTTCCAGGAGCTTTGTCCAAACCAAACCCAGAGTCCCCATGAATTAAATTATGGTAGAAAAAAGGATTTATGTTTCATCAATCCTGTCTTTTTACAAGAACACCCTGGTCGCAATGCCACCAATAGGCGGCATCATTTCAAATCCAGCCTAAAGGTTCGTGTTTCGACTGAAAAATCCAGCTCCATATCACCACCTGTTATCCCCCCCCCACCGCCACCACTACTGGCTAAAGCTAAATGCAAAGCTAGATTGAAAAATGCTAAGCAGCAGACAGCCCTGCCTGTTGCAGTTCAACAGGCCAGTAAAGCAGCCAAGAAGACAGAAACTGTGCAACAGGCCACAAACTATATGCAGCCTTGTATAACAACACGGAAGGCGGCCTCCCCTGTGGTCATGTTTACCCTTTCCCACACTGCTGGAGGAGATGACTACAAGACGCCTAAAGCTTTTAAGAAGGTACTGAGACACTATTACATTGGTTACACTCAGATTTGAGTAATTGTGCCTTTAAAAACTCAATGAAACTGCTTGACAAGCAAAGTTTTCTTTCTTTTATTTTAAAAAAGCCAGCGGGCTTTAGTTATGTCACTGCCATGAACTATTTAGTATTTGATTGGACAAGATGAGTTTGTAGTGCAAGATGAGTCATGAGAATTATTTTGTTTCTCTAAATGAGAAAAAAAACATATTTTAATGCATATATCTGTTTAGGTGTATATCAGCTAACAGAAATGGACTAAAAGCCACAAAATGCCAATGGTAATATCGTTGGTCCGTAGGTCATGACTGTATTGTCTTCACATAGGCCCAACCAAAAATCCTGGAGCAGGAAAGACAGGAGAAAGAAGAGGATGAGGAGGAAGGGCTGGTGCTGGAACAGCGTCATGCACCGTCTCTTAGTGAGCTGGACAGCAGTAGTTCTCTTAGCAGCCTTGACGAGGCAGAGGAACGTCCTGAGTGCCCTCGTCTCACACGAGGCACCAGCCATCCCATCATGCCTTGCCAGTCACCTCCCCGCAAGTCCATTTCAGCCCTGAGCAAGATGAGCGCCGCCTTTATATCATTTTTCGCACCAGAGAAGCTGGTGATGCGGATGGTGGAGGATCTGTCTCGTGATCGCCGCATGGCGTTCGGCGCTCTCGTTCAGGATTTTTTGAGGCAGCAGAGAGAGGCGTTAAAGCCCCACTGCTTGACCTCTATTGTACAGCTGCTTCAAGATTTGCGTCTCTTCATCAATGAGGCAAAGGTGTTCCTTCAAGAGTGTGGAGAGCTTGAACCACCCTTAGAGACTCTTCTGACTGAAAATGAGAAAGGTATACAAACATGAGTGGAAAATCCTAATCATGTGATTTTATGTATTAATGCTGTCCAAAACATTTTAAGATCAGAATCAATTCACAGTATTACATGAACAAACCTTTTCTCACAACATGTGTGTAGATGAAGCTTTGGAGAAAGCAATGTTCCGCTGTGTGTTGAAACCTCTGAAGCCTCAGATTGATGCAGCACTTCAGACCTTATACAAACGAGATGGTTCCTTCCAGAGGATGGTGGAGAGCTTACAAAGAGCTAAAGGAGAATCACCACAAAAGCTCTTTGGGGTGCAGGCGGGCGTACCCGATGCCCAGGGCATTGAGAAAATTAAGCACAAGCTAACTCTAATGCAACGTGCCTACTCACCCATTGACAAAGTCCTGCTGCTTTTGCAGATCTGCAAACTTATTTACAAAGCCATGAAAAACAAATCAGGTAAAGAGCTTTTGAATCACTATTTAATTTCATACAGTACAGCAGATAATGGATCACATACATAAATGTCAATGCGTGTGCATTTATCAAACGTCCTCTTTCAAAACAGGTCAAGAATTTGGGGCAGATGATTTCTTACCTGCTCTGTCCTATGTGATGGTGCTGTGCAATATGCCTGAGATCTCTCTGGAGGTGGAATACATGATGGAGCTTTTGGAAACCTCTTGGCTTACAGGAGAAGGTACAATAAACATTCAGACCGCTTTGAGTTTAAGTTTTAAATTATGAGCAAGGATGAGCAAGTGACCCAAACTCACTTTCTTTCAGGTGGCTACTATCTGACAAGTGTCTATGCCAGCCTGAGTCTGATCCAGAGTCAGCCAGAGGTTGTGCCACCCAGTGGCCTTACGATCCAGGCCAGAAAGTCTCTTAAGGAATGGAGTCGCCGTAGAAGCCACGAAACCATAAATCACAAAGACAACAAACTGCATCAGGTTAAATATCTTCCAAATGGTATTCTATAAAAAAGCAAATTAAATGTGTATACTTTCTGATGTCACAATACTTTCTCCTATCTGTGTTAAATATCTAGAGACTAATGAAAGTAAACCATCTGCAGGTTGATTCTTCTAAACAACACTGTCAGTACTGTCAAGTTTTTTTGTCTGTCTAAGAGTTTTAGATCAAATATACTATAAATGAACTTTGTTTTTTACAGAAGTTTGTAAAGGTGGTTTTCCAGGATGGTAAAAGTAGCATGGTTAAAACTCTGATGTGGAAGACTGGTGTCAATGGTGAAGGCATGGCTCAACTCTGTGCTGTAAAGTTTGGGGTGGAGCGGCCGGAGGACTACAGCCTGTACTGTAGAAGAGACGGGGAATTAACACCTTTGCCACTTAATGCCCGAATTCAAGACCTGCAGAGCATGGGTGTGAGTGGGGTTCCCCTTATCTACCAGGCAACCAATCAGGATGAAAGGTCCCAGAAACTGACCAGAGGAAGTGCTGTGGATTTCACACAAGAAACTTAACTGACATTTTGCCACGTCACATGTAGGTCAAAGACTCAAAATTAGGTCAAAGACTTCTTAAACTACATGACTGTTTTTAACAGTCAGTTGTGCTTGATTAAACAGTTTCATTTCAAACTCATTTCAAAATTGTTTTAATATTGTAACTGTGTTTCCACTGAATTTTTCATATATCATTATGACATATACAACATGTAGCATATTATTTATGCATATTTATAATTGTGCTCATTATACTGTGAATTATGAATAGTTCAGTTGTTGCAGTTTTGCTGAGTGTAATTTATGTTTCTTTTGTTACATTATATTATTTTCATTAGAATTTTAATATCAGAGCAGGAATGTTTATACTTTGTTATTAATCACTAGATTTATAACCCTATTAAGTCCTCAATAATGTTTTGTCTTTCCTCATGTAAATACAGTGTATAAATAAACAATTTAAAAAAATTTAACCTTTAAATAATGGTACATATTGTTACTAGATTTGATCTTATTATGGTAGTATTTATATAGAATGCAGTATGTAAGTAAAAGACAATACACACACTGAAAAATGAATTCATTTTATTTGGTAGGAACTGTTGCTCACCACTTTCCACAAGAACACTTTGACAACATGAATTAAGGAACCAAAAGTTTCTAAATCAAAAACAAAGTTATATTCTTCAGCGCAAATGCTATTGCTTCCCCTAAAGATCAGCGGATGTTATTTCTAGTAGTGCAGAGATTGTTACATTTAAAAGTAAGTTGAGGAAGCGTGTTTTGTGTTGGGATTACATAAAATCCACCCTCACACAGCTAGTTCTCTCTTGTTGGCGTTTTCACTTGCATGTGTGGGAAGTGTAGGAAGTGATTTGATCCAACACAGAAAGTTCTAATTAAACTATTTACTGTAAAACAATGGCAACTGCTTAAAAATGACAGAACACAAAACCGTTGATGAGAGTGTGATGGGGAAAGTAAAACACAGGTTATACATGTCTATGTGTTTTTAAATGTGGATCTTTCCTCCTACATGAAATCGCTATCAGTCTCTTCCTTGTGCACTTTGCAGCCTTTAGTTTGTTTCTTAAAGAAATCATTTAGTTCCTGTGGCTCTTTGTGGTCTAATACTCGTCTGAAAGGATGTTTTTCAGAATGCAGTGATCTTTTAGCACCAGCAGGTGGCGTCACTGGAGGCCATTTCCAGCAGCTGGACCTCTACCTCCTCGGCGTCTTCAGGGAACCGTTCAACAAAGGACTGGATAAGCCCTGCAGCACTACCTTCATACTCGACTAGTTCCACGGCATCACCTACATAACACACAACACATTATTCCGTCCATGTATTTGTAAGATTGGGTTTATGTACTCCATTTTGCTGGTGCAGTTACGTATGATGGTATAAAAGAAAACAATGAAAACAAACCTTTGACGTGAGTGTTAGCTTGGACAAACATCTTACGAGCTTCCTTACGGAGCAGAACGGTTTCTCTTAAACGCAGGAAATCGTGGGAGCCGTCAGTAGTTACTGCAGAATAACCCTCATACAGAGCCCTTCCACCCTCCACATCAGCTGTGGACTTGTGTACCTTCACAAAACCAAACCAAACTGCAGTCTCAGCTAAAAATATTACTGCATGCTTTTACCTGTTCAGTTTCATGTGGCAGTACCTGCAGTTTACACAGGAACCTCTGGATGGCGCTCTTTCCCACTGTGTGGATCTTGCTGCGGTCCAGTGTTATAATAGCGTCCGGCTTTCCATCAGCCCCTGTGCACTCTCTCAGACCAACCAGCCCCTCTCCAGCCTCTAGCAGAACCCGCAGAATCACAAACCGGGCCTGCATGTGTGCCTGCAGGAGCCACGCAAGGACACCACGTCAGCATCAAGGACAAAAGAACGGACATGCAAGAGAGCACAAAGATAATCGTCTCCATCTCACCTGTCTCCAGCTCTTGCTCTCGGGTGTGTAGAACTCCAGCCCCAGCAGGCCAGCACGCACCATAGTCAGCCAATTTACATACACCACCTCCTCCGCATCTTCTCCTTCATGTCCAAAAATACTGCAGCGTGCATTAAATACAAGTATCAGTATCGCCCATACAAGTCAAATGATGGAGAAGAGACTGAATGTTAATGGACTCACCTGAGCACCTGTTTGTTGAGACACAGGTAGAGACCCACACACTCGGCGCGACACTCCTCGTAGGAGGAGGCGATCGTGGAGAACTTGCTGTCCCATGTCTCGCTTCCCTTGTACCAGCTAGAGATCTGGAAGGCAAGTGGTTGTATTGTGACTGTGATTTATAAGCGCTTAACAGTACAGACAGAAGGTAAGGCACAGTGAAGGTCTGGTGAAGGACATTAGAGGATGTAGAACTTACCAGTTCCCCTGTTTCTGGATTACGAACTGCTGCTTGCTCAAAGTTGAACTTTCCCTTATCATCCTGTTTTGATACAGAAACACAAATAAGACGAAGAAGCTGCGAGTTGTTCCTTACAGATGTGTAAAGAAATGTTATGGGTTAAATATCATCACAACCATCTGTGATATGCTGTTGATTACCACTGAATTTAACTTTAATTGTCCCATTTCAGTACATTTACAGTAATGCACTTACTGTATACATCAATTAATCAAGTAATCAAGCTAAAACTGTTATTTTGACTGGTAGTAGTTATCTTTCAGATCTGCTCGTGCCCTTCTTACCTGAACAAAGAGCTTCCCACTGCCATGACCCAACAGCTCATGAAGTCCCACCTGCACCTCAAAAGAAGGTCCTTTCCATTTGATATACAGATCCTGCAGAAAGAGGAACTATCGTTCTGAGCCTCTGTTACAACATAATGATGAATTCATAAGAACTTCACAGACAGCTTTCATTTTTCAATACTTTTTTTTTTTTTAAGTATTGAAAGTTACCTTGTCTTTCTCCTCAAGAAAGGTGAGTTTGTCTTTCTGCGTGGCGTACGCGACTGCCAGCACGTTTCCAAGGGACACGTTCTTAAAACCTTCAGTCTGTCTGATGTCATCATCTACAGACAGATAAATGTGTTTGGGTTAGAACGCTCACAGACACTGATCAATCAAACATGACTGAATGCAGATGAAGTCACGCTAGATACGAGTCCTCACAGTTTGGAATGTTGATTCCGGCAGGGATGCCACTGCCGGCAAAAGTAAGCACATCCAGAGAGGTGAAGTCCGGCTTGAGAAAACGGTCCTTCTCAAAGGCTGGAGGCCATGGCAGCTCAGGAAGTAAGACTTCAGCCGAGCTCACCAATTGAGCAAAGCGAGCACTCATTGCCTTGTTCACTACAGCAACAAAACCTGAGGATGAAGATGAGAAACAAGAATATAAGAGGTTATATGAAACAGTAGGACTTTTTAAGCAATATGTACGAATATCTTTGCTCACCTTCAAATTCACCCCTTGAGCCAAATGGATCTCTATAGCTCTCAATAAAACCAATGTAGCTGTTAGGAAGAAAAACAGTGCTTTTAATAGAAATTTCAAAAATGAGTTAAAAGTAACTAATTAAACTAACTAATTAAAAACATAATGTTTAGGCTTATTACAATAGCCAGTGTGAGATCTGTTGAACACAGGTCAGTCACCTCTCCACAATGGGTCCTTTGTCTTTGATCCAATAACGTGACCCTTCTTTATGGGCATCCAGTGAGCCAAATGTGAAGCTGCGCACATACTCCTCCAGCATTCTCCTCTGGTTCTCATTGGCTGCGTAAGCCTAAGACAAAACAGCCTTTACTTTCAGTGCCGTTTCTATGACATGAGTAAGTACCAGTGATTGAGCAGCTCAGGTTTCTCATGTTTTCAAACACACACCTTGGCTTTCTCCAAGTTCTGGCTCACTTTCTCCATAAGAAAGGCATAATCGCCCCTCTGAACAGAGAAGACAGCATCCTCTAATTCATGTCTGCCACACATGCTTTCGCCTTCCCCCTCAACAGCACAATCTGCAGTCAGCAGGGAAATAAAGAAAATAGTCAAGCTATTGTGAAACAATTGCCAAGTGCAAATATCCCAGATGGGTTTATGCATGAGAAAACCAGACTGACCAAACTGAAGCTATGAAAAAACAACACAGAAAATCTGTCCCAGAATTCAAATGGTCCGTGTACAGTACTCACCCTTCTTCACGGCAGATGCCAAGCGCACCTCATAGCACCGTTTGCCGTCCACTTCAGTCCTGAACAGACGGGTGTTGTAGGCACTCAGGTTCTGAAACAACAAAGTGATTCAAGTGATACCAAACATTGTTTTTACTTTGTGATAGATGAGTGTAGCCTTAAATATATTGAATAAGGATCAATATACCGTTAGCTTTATCTGTGTAGCATTTATTCAACAGGATGCATTTAATGCTAGTGTAGTAGAATGGCTCATGATTAAATGTGATGTTTTTATAATTAGATGTCCTACATTAACACATTAAATTGACAGTAATGTTTGCCAGAGTTTTGGTGAAATGTGTGGCTCTTTCTGATCACGGGCCTTAGACGCTGTGATAATGTTTTATCTGTGCCATATACTCCCACACAGTTTTCAGACGCTCCAAAGAACAAGTCAATTGATGGTACCTTGGAGTCCAGAAATTTTTGAGCAAACTCTGCATCTTCTAAGCAGCAATTCCCTGAGAAGTATGTTGTGATTCCCTGGAGGAGCAGGATGTGTGAATCAGTCATATGTGCAGTAAAAAATTGAGATAGCTTTAAAAACTACAGGTTGCTTTTTACTTTCTCGCCCAGTCCAAGCTGTTTCTGCTTGTCCTCCAGGGAGTAAAGGGGCTGGGAGCACTTGTTCCACAGCGCCTCCATCTCACCAGGGTTCTCCTTGAAGGCTTGACTCTCCCAGACCAAAGCCTTAAACTTTTCCTGTACACAGATAATGATGATAGAATGTTCTTCGGAATGTTACATAACATTACGACATACAACATTACGATAAGACAACCTGCACATGTATCACATGACCCATACAAAATTACCACACAGTAAATCAGCCAATTCACCTTTGGCAGGTTGGGAACGAATTTGGTGTCCCCAAATGACTTGTAGTTCCCCATGTTTGCATAAAGCCCAGCAGCATATACAAGGAAGGCCTGAAAACAAAGAAGAAACTTTAATACAGGACTAAACAGGATGTTTTATTTAGCGTTCCTTTAGATGTTTATAACAGGTTATCTGACCTGATAATCCTCAGCACTCAGTCCAGCTGCAGTGGCCACTGCTTCCAGCTGGGCTGGCAGCTGTTTGCGGAACATTTTTTGCAGCAGAACATAGATGTTGGCAGACTCAGGAGATGTCTGAATCAGCACAACCAGACCACCATACCAGGACGCCCGAGAGAGGTAGTGGGCATACAACTGCTCCTTGGGTGACAGCAACCTGAAGGCCTCTCGACAGTCCAGAGCTGAGATCCCAATGTCATTTGGGAGGTAGTACTGAGAGTCCACCATTTCAGTCTACAGACAGCTTTTTCTTTAACCTCTGTAAATACACAAGATGGAGCTTCACTGTTAGTTAAAAATAAAAAAATCTTTCACTATTTGCTATCATTATTATTTATTATAAAACAGGTTCCTTGATTAGGACTGTATAAGCCACGTGTAAAACCGTTAAATGACTATAAACATAAACCCGTGCTTGCTCTCATTACATTAGTATTACTGCGCCACTGTCTGTGCGTTTCTGTTTCAGAAAAACAACGTTTGGCCAGTGCTGGCCAGACATGAGGAATTAAAGTTTAATAAAACCAAAAGTAGAAACTGTGAGGAAATTGATGCTGCTTTTGTCTCCATACGATGAAAATGAATGGAGGCTGAGGTGCTTTTGTTTTCCACGCAACCAAGTCGTGCCGCACGAGGATAAATAAATGTTAATAAAATGTTCATTTATAGTTGATCTATTCATTTACAGGAGAAAATTACCCACACACACACTTCGGGACCAAATGCAGTCTTATATATTTGAGTTTTAAAGAGTTGTTTTTCCAAAAATATATGATGGGTATATTTTTAGATACATTTTAGATTTAGCTGCAGGGCTTTAATGTGGATGGTTAGGCTAGTTTCTGTTTCAGCTCTGAGATTAACTGTCTAGCTAATGCTGTTAGCACAGATGATAGCACGTCTATCCTTTAACCGGTGTGAGGAATCGGACAATGAAATATCACAAATCTGTGCTAATAAAGCAAATATGCGTTCGTCTACTATACAGATATGCTACCATATATAATAGTGATTTTCCTTTAACCAAATATCCCAGATGTTATCTTTACAGCATGTTAATACAAGTTCTACCTGAATTGTGCGTCCACTCCTGTCAAAACGCAGCACCAGTGTTCAATGTACTTCCGCTACTCATTCAATTGAAAGACCCACTCTCAGCCAATCAAACAGCAGAGAAGATGATTGACGGTCCGCAAAGCCAATAGAAGGAAGAGGAGAAAAGAGTCATAGACCTGCGAACGAAGGAAAGTTAGTAGAGTGACTGGCATTTTTTCTGCATTAATACAGGCAGTTTCTTCCATTAGCAAAGCGCACTTTGCAAATGTTGTCGAAATTACCTTAAAGTTAAACTTTGCTCTAGTGTATGTAAATTCACAGCTTTCTTAAATATTTTCCTAAATTACAGCATGTTATTCCAAATAGCGTATTCCAAATCGATGAGCGTGGCAATATACAAGAGACCTTTTTTTGTCCCAAAATACGCTTTTTGGTTGTTAGTTTTTGCTTTTATTTTGTTTATAAATACTTGTAAATGTGATTCCTTGTTCCAAAAATATAGCTTTGGATGTATGATATTTTTTTGAAGATAAAGCACAGCCTGGGCAAACATTAAGACTGTCCAATCACAGTAATACCATCTGTGAAATGTATCCTTACAGATATGTTTAGGCAATGAAAATGGATTAGTTTACAATCCCTAACTCAAAGATCAGCTTTCAAAATGAGTGGAAAATATGTAACTTGAAGATTATGTTTCAGTGTGATTGTGACTGATATTCAGTGTGATGGATAGTTTTGGTGTTTGTGGGTGTTTTACCACTTTTACATGCATGTATTTTAACAAACATGCATTTATAGAAGAAATGTGTTTATATTGCTAAAGAGAATGACTAAGGTGTTCAAAATTGCATCTTAAAACCATAAGACCTTCAACAGATTGCACAGTAGAAAATTATTAATAATTCAAAAATTACAATGTTAAACTGACTATGTCCACTACATTTGTTTTTGTACTTCGTTTACACAGCTGGATTATGTGTTACATTTATTCATTTGGCAGACTTACAGTGAATTTAAAGTATACATTTTTTTTTATCAATACTTGTATTCCCTGGAATTGAACCCACAACCTTTGCACTGTTAACGCAATGCTCTACCAGTTGAGCTACAGGAACACAATATAGTCCTAATACAGCTAGGATTCTCAAATTGTGCATTTGTGTAGCCTAAGTCCTCAAATCTCTTATACAGGCACTGTCTAATACTGCTTATTGTATCTTAATCAGCAAGCAACATAGAGACAATAAATATGTATTATGTTAAACTGGTTACAAATTAATGTAGAATTTACCTTTAAACCCACATAAATATTCCTGGAATCATGAGTGTCAGTTACTGTTCAAAAGCCAAAGACTTATCGCCAAGATCTGAGTTCTTAGAAAAGTGACAGACTGTCTTGTTTTGACAGATACAAACCTATTGCGGCTGAATGGCTAACTGTCACATGTCATGTAAGAGGAGGGTCTTTAGACCCCAGCAAAGAAAATGAGTATAAACATGAGCATGCGATTACAGCCACTTTATTGGACAGTTTTCTGTGAGTATGTTAATTGCTCATTTCTCTGTCTATGACCACATGCTATCTGGTAACATGACATGAGCACCAGACCGTTTAGAGTCATCTTAATTTTAAAATGACTTCAAAGTATTTGGAAACGGTTAGGGGTTTTTTGAATGAAGAGCACCATGGCAAAGCTAGAAGAAAGCAAATATTTTCTGAGCAGAAGAAAAGACGGTAAGTAAAAACAAATTTCATGCACCAGGCTAAGCAGAATCACACACATATTGACGCATATTTATACAAATATTTAAAGTATTTGTATTTGCTGGAATGAAAGTAATACAACAGTAGGTCAAGGAACAACATGCAATTATTGTGTTTTGCAAATGCATTGGTTAAAAAGTAACATAGGAAACTAGGAAAAAAACAAATGTATGTTTTTTATTTTAAATACATCAATTTAATATGTCAAAGAAAAATGATTATTAGTCTATTTTAGCTATTTGTTTTACCATGCAAAAGTCATGATTACTTGCTAAAAATTGTTTGTTTCTTTCCCATTAAGCAATTTTTTCTTTTTCGAGTGACATAAAGAAAATTAATGAATTGTTTATTAACTTTTTAAAGCCATAAAGATAAAATAAAGGAATTTGTGCGTGTAAAAAGTAAATGCACATGTACATTGAGAGTATCTCAGAAGGCATGGCATTGTATCAGAGGCTGCAGGCAAACACGCGTATTGGTGATAAGACGGAGTGACGCAGTCATGACGTCTCTTTTTCCATTAGTAACAGTGCTGTTCCATCTCTGAATGACGCTGGTAGAAAATCAGACAGCAGTGTTTTTAAAAACTGGAACATGCCATGAAAATTAAAGTTCTGTATGTTTTTAACATCTTCTCCACTGAACCCTGTAGTGACTGGTTGAATCCCCTGGCGTAGGTCATTGTTTAACAAATAAATTAAACCCAAAACAATTTAAATTAAAACTCAATTTTAAATGCAATAACCACTAGTTTCTGTTTTACAAAATAATTGAGTAGCCTTTGTGAAAATTGCAATAATGCTCTGATGATTTTTGTCATTAATCGATTGGAATTGTAAATGCAGGGTCTGCACCGAATGGAGAAAAATGTGTTCTCGATTGGCAGCACAGAGCAGGAGGCAGAAGGAAAGCCAGCTGTTCAAGGAGTTAACTGCTTTGCTGCCCTTGGATCCTAGTATGGACGGCCAGCGAGACAAAGCTTCAGTCATAAGACTCACAATAGCTTACCTGAACCTGAGGGGCCTCCTCAACACCTCAGACACCTGTCCATCTTCTTCTTCACCAGGTAGTAAGATTAGGGCTTAAGAATAGAAAGGTAGAAACAAGGTTGAAGTTTTCTAAAGGCCACTGTAATTGTAGGAGTGTCGCCTACTCACGAGAGGGGTTTGCTAGACTCTGCCCTTGGTGGGTTCGTGGTTTTGTTGTCTTTGAATGGCAAGGTCATCTTCACCACAAATGATGTCTCCACACATACTGGAATTAATCAGGTTATGATATTAAAATATATAATCGAATGTCTTTATTCCCATTTTGTGTTTCCAATTTCATGGAAATTTGGGTTCTCCCTCACAGATGGATTTGATCGGAAGAAGTTTGCTTGAGTTCTTGCATCCGTGTGACCAGATGGAGGTGAAAGACATGCTTACAAGACTCATTGGTGAGCGCTGTACTGAAAATCGGAGTGCATTTTCATATAAGGAAGTTTCTTCTACTGTAGAGACTTATGTGTTTAATAGCATTGTGTGATGGAATTCCTTTTGGAATATGGTTACATCTGACATCCTTGCTGCCGTTTTAGGAAACCAAGGACAGCAAGAATGTGAAGTTTTCCTCAGAATAAAAAGCGCCATAAACCAGAAACTGGCGCCTTGGAAAGTAAGAATCTTCTTACTTAAAATGCAAAAAAAAAGAAAATAAAATGCACACATTCTTTGTTTAACTTTCCTCATCTTTGCATTTACTGTCATCACTGTGTAAAGGTCATTCAGTGCACAGGAAGGAAGAAGTCTTCTGCTGCACCAGGATCCAGCTGTCTGGTTCTTCAGTGTAGGCTTCTGCCGGCACAGCAGTTCATTGAGATGGATGCAGCGTTGAATACAAGTACATTTATGAGCATACACAGTCCAGACATGAAGTTCACCTACTGCCACACAAGGTACAACCTAGATAGTATTTTAAGGTGCAAAGACAACTGCTTTGATCCTCCGCTTTCTATCCGTCACGCTTCTGTTTTGGTTTAGGGTTGTGAAGTTAATTGGCTTTAGAGACTCAGAACTCCTTGGCCAATCCATGTACCAGTACTATCATCCATCTGACACCCAGAAACTCCGCAAGGCACACATCTGCCGTAAGAGTGATCGATTTTCTTCTGTTTGTGCTTCTCATTGTTCATTGTTCTGTCTTATGTTGTTTGGTTTGATGGTAAATATGCTACATATATAAATATGTACCACTGTAAGTAAACCATGTTGGGTTGACTTACCTGAAAAGTGTAAACACTGCTGTGACACAGCAACATGGGGTTGACCAATGGCATGAGTTTTGGGGCGGGACTATTAGTTTGTTCAGCCAATGAAAGACAAGAGCAGTTTAAACAAAACGGTTTAGTGGCACGTTTTTTAGTTGCTGGTGTGTTATAGAAGTAAACAGTGAGCCCTAAATTGTGTTTAAATATCTGTGTGTAACAGTGCTCTCCAAAGGACAGGTGTCGACTGGAAAATATCGGCTGTTGCACAGGCATGGCGGCTACGTGTGGGCGGAGACAGACGCATCAGTTGTGTGCAACAGTCACACAGGCGTACCGGAGAGCGTTGTCTGCATCAATTACATTCTTAGGTTAGAAAATTGAGTGACTCACAACACAAAATTGTTGTATGTGAGGTGTGGTCTTGGTTCAAGTAATGGCTACAACTGAAAATATGTAATCTGTGGTTCAGTGAATCTACTCTTTGTGTTTGAGAAATAATATACAAAATGTTTCTCTTTCCATGTATGTGTCATTATAGTGGGGTGGAGCAGCCCAGTTTGGCATTTTTACTGGAGCACACAGAGCAACTGCTGAAACCATGTGACTCACTTTATCCAAAATCCCAGCCTGCCCCTCTTCCACTGTCTGCCACTCTGGAGGATAAAAAAGGCCCTAAAACTGGAACGATAACAAACAATTACAACAATTCTGTTACACAGACAAACCCTAAAGGTAGATAAAATAAATATTACAGTAAAGGATGTTTCATTTTTTCAAAGAATTAATGATTTGCCATTTTGGACAAAAGGTGGTGGACAGGAAGTTCATGGCTGTTCAGAGATGACACATAAGACAGAGGAGTGCTGCGATTTCAACTGTGTAAGTACCAGAACAAAAAAGTGCCTTGATTGTATAAAACTACCACGATGGTATCAGATAATAATTCAATATTTGTCATCTAAACTTTGAAACAGACATAATTTCTGGGATTTTTAATGTGTTTTTTAAAGGATCTGTGTGACTTGGACTTGGACAGTCTGGCTCCGTACATTCCCATGCACGGAGAAGATTTCCTGCTAACTCCTATTTCAGTGGACACTCCCGAGTCGAATGTGTGCGGGCTGTCACTTGACAGGACACATCACAACCTGAAACCTCAAGTACAAAATTCTGAGATCGTCTTTCATACAATGAAGAGCCTTACACAAAGTCAACAAACCGTCAATTATTTTAAAACAAACAGGTGTGTATATTAAAGGTCATTTTGTGGGATACAAAACAATTATTCCTTACACACAACCATAAACACTCAATTTCTCATGTTATAGAATCAGCGATGCATCTAACCTGATATCAACCCAACAGTGGAGCCTAAATACTGTGAACCGACTTTCAAAGGTGTGGGACATGTGATGCATATAAAATTGTCTATATTATTTTGATCTGTAAATATATTCAAATAAATGATTAATTTTTACTGAACCTTTCAGGTTGAAAGCAGTGCTTATCATTGGAGAAAAGATATGAAAGTCTCACAATATCTCAACAGAACACACTGGAATTATGGTAAGATGGTTTCAAACTTCAGTAAAACACTAATCCTCCAATTTATATTATACATTTAGTATTTTCCTCAATCCCATTAGATGGATTAACGACAAAGCCATGCGGTAAAGTCCAGGATCAACCTGGATCAAAGTTCAGATCATTTCAGGACACAGAGAACTCCAGGCATCATAAAGTGGCCTTTCCTCAGTACATAAGACACCAGACACATGAAACGCACTCAACACCTTTTACTCTGCCTGTGTTGAGCAGGATGGAGTGTGAGGTCAATGCTCCTCTGGACCCCACATCTTATTTGCTACAAGGGACTGAAATTACAGCCGTTCTGGATCAAGTGGCCTCAAGAATGCCATGGTGATGACACAAAAACGTACTTAAATACAATCTATTACTTCCTTTGTACATACAGGTGGTCTTTAATGTATTTAAAATAACTCAACGCTTATAATCATATCACACCCACAAGCATCGCCTCAGCGTGAATTACGAAAACCTGTGTGATATGAGCGAGGTCTGTGTTTATCCACTTTATATATTGTAAAGAATTTTTCTCTGCATCACACTGGAGTTTCAGTGCTTTGCACCCTCAGCCATCACTGTTGTATTTAAGGATTCTCTGAGTACATGTTTAATTAAAGCTGCAATTCATCACTTTTGCCTGAAACCAGACAGCTCAAATTATATACCTCACCCACTGAGAATCAGGGTAAGGAGATTATAAATATTGTAAAGTGATCCGTTATGCATGTGCTCTGCAAATGATTTTTATTTAAGCAAAATTTAGATTTCAACTTTAATGAGTAAATAAGGAATTATTTGTTATTTTGTCATGCTGTGTGTTATATGTATGAAACTTTCATAAAGTACGTTTGTCAGACTGTGTTTGGCTGTTTCATTTGCTTGCAAGTGTATTTATTTATCCTAGTTTGTCAAGTGAAAGTTAACTGGTTTCTGCATTTGTTTTACTATTAAGATTTTTAAATACCCCAGACCATTCCAAAAGAGTCACTGACAAAACTCCTTAACATCTGCACCCACAAAATCCAGAAATAAAAATGGTCACACTGGAATTAATCGCAACAGCTTTTAATATTGACCAAAGCAAAAAACAATGTTTACAGAAAACTGAACCAATAAATTCATACAAGACAATGTCTTTATACACTTTACTAGCTGCGGCTTAATTTGATTCCTTTAAGAATTAGCTAAAATTTCAGGAATTGCTAAGTGTAAGAGATCTTCTCGTGAGGCTCCAGAAACCCAGGTTTATTTTGTAATAGTATTCCTGTGAAGAGAACAAAACAACATTATATTACCATGTAGGCAAAGACAGAAACATTGTTACAGTAGACCAAATTGCAAAAAACTCTTACTGTAACCAAAAGATACAGTAAAAATTTTACTGAGCGTAACATGTAACTGTTATAAAGGGAGTAATGAATAAAATACTAATACATTTACTGAACCCCATTAAAATTCCTTGTCAATTGGGATTTTGTTTCCCTGCAAGTATTGAGGAATACTGTATAAACACATACGCATTCATGCTCTTTCCGCTCCCGCTCAGCACAATGTAAGGAGTTTTCTGGGATTTCTGTTTTTCCTGTAGAAGGGCAACAGTGCCGAGTGGAGTGTCGCTGCTGCTCATCTTCTTCAGCAGCTAAAGGAACGTGAAAAAACATTAACTTCACTAGAAGGACCACCGGTCACGCTGGTCAATTGATCAACTCGTTTATGCTCATAAATCCAGATTTTACTGAATGCAAATAGAGTGTTTGAGAAGAAAAGCTCTTGGTGGAGGATCTGGAGAAAACATACCGCTTCTTCCTCTAGTTTCTTCATCCTCCGCTCGGTCTTCATCTTGCCAGAACCTTTTCCATGGAAACGATGAGACAGCTGTCTGAAAGCCTGGAGGAGAAAACACACAAGGCTGAACATCCATACGGAATAAAGTTCTGATGTATCGAATGTGACTGGCTGAGAAGCAGCACATGCACTGACCTCTTTAGGGCTGAGGTGGCGACCAGATTCATCAACGTATTCGATCTTCACATCAGGCTTATAATTATCCTTGTCCTTAAAATCCTGAGTGAAGCCCCTGTATTCCTCTCTCCTGCTGTACTTGTCATCAATATTCCTGTGGTGGCAAGAAAGGAAAATGGAAACATCTCCTCTTAAAACGTTTACCTATAAACTTACCTTTCTGGCATTATTTAAAGTCCTTATTGTTTCTTTCTTATGTGCAACACAAAGAGATTCTGTAGAATGTCTAAGCTGTTCTTTTCCACACAATGAAAGTAAATGGTGATCTTATCGTTCATTGTATAGAGAAGATAAGACATTCTATATAACTTCTCCTTTAGCATCCACAAAAGAACATTAGTCACATTAGTTTGAAATAACATGAGGGTGAGTACATAATCACAAAATAGTTCTTTATTTTCATTACTGTGTAAGTTTAAGAATTTAACTAAACTATGCATAATGTTTTTAACCCAAAAGAAACTGGAGCAAGTAATGCTAATCTACTCACATCTTGTCTTCAATGCAGTAGTTATCATTAGGTAGAACTGCTTTTGGAGCTTTGACACGAGCCATCTTCTGCATCTGCGTATCTAGCAGCCCTAAAA
Organism: Ambastaia sidthimunki; assembly: GCA_036877625.1. Classification (NCBI taxonomy): domain Eukaryota; kingdom Metazoa; phylum Chordata; class Actinopteri; order Cypriniformes; family Botiidae; genus Ambastaia; species Ambastaia sidthimunki. Next base: position 15,205 of record JAZGTK010001906.1, on the reverse strand, counting down.
GAGTTTGAAGTACAAAAGCATTAATAAATTAATATGTAATAAACTTAATAGCCATTCCATCCAGTTTTAAAGCAATGTGGCTGAAATCTCACCTTTGTTTTTGCACAGAAGCAGAGCTGCAGCTAGACCAGAGTTCACAATGGGCTCTTCATCAAGAATAGTTGTGGAGGCTGTACAGAACTATGAGAAAAAACAGTTAAGATCATGTTTAACAACTCCAAACCTATTCTGTTCCAACTGGTAGATCAACTGGTCCAGCAATGTGCTAGTAACCGCAACAGTCACAGGTTCCACAAAGTTATGTGCATAGAGATTAGTTGTATATTTTAACTGCACTGCAAGTCAAAAGCTTCTGTGTAGATGCAACCAAGCAGAAGACTCACATCAGCTGGTTTCTGCTCCGCGTCCAGGTTGACGGTGCTCCAGCCGATGTTGTCATCCATGTCTGAGTCAGATTCTCCGGCTCCCTCTTTCTCATCATTCTTTTCAAAGTCCTGCGAGACCCACAAAAACAGGCACATTTAAGACCAGCAGATGCAGCATATCTTTAGTGGGAAGGGTTGGGATGATCTATACCATAATGTCCTCCTGGTCCTCTCGGTTGCCTGACAGTCCATAAGTGGGAATATCACCAAGAGTTCGGCAAAACTCAGAGGTGGCATTGAAGATGATGTTGTTCTTTTTGTCCGGGTCGTTGTCGTCATCATCATCTGCTGCTTTAGGTCTGTTCATGCGCTCAGCCACCTGGAAAGCAGTGACACGATGAAAGGACAATTTCGGCATGTATACATGTATACATTTTCCTGCACTGTCGTTAAACTGTTGAACCTATAGAGCCTATAGAGAAATGTATATATATACACTTTCTACGAACCCCAGAGGCAGGATAGGCGATTTGTTTCAAAAACATTTTGTTATGCTGGTTGAAGGTCTCTTCACATCCTGATAGCTATTACTAAGTAAATTGGTCTAACTTTATATATTTATTTGTATATCTTCTGTGAAGGGTGCAGGACAATACAATGTTTGTCCAAACATCCAGATGTCCTACTTGCCTGTCAAACTATGGATGCGTATTGGAGGAGGCGTGGCTTCAGAGCCCTACCCTTAAACCATCCTCAATTTTAAATGTAAGCTTCTTTTACTTGTGCGTTCTTCTACTACACTGGAGAACTCCTTCAGTACTGGAGTGCACAGAATAATCAGAGGAACAAGCACTGACCCGCTCCCCTGAATCCTTCAGCAGCTGTTTCTGTCTGAGTTTCCTCTGCTTCTCCAGCTGCTTCTGAAGTTCCTGCTCAGCTTCATCCTCTTCTATCACAGCCGGCTCTGGAGAACCAAAGTCCTCTGAGAAAGAAATCATTCAGCAGACAGAATAGTTATGAATAGTAACAGATGTTCTAGGAACAACACAATGTAGTTCTACAGACATAATAACGTTTTGTCTCACCATCTTCACTAATGTCCATGTCAGCTGTTCTAATGTCATCTGACTGCTGTAGTACATCGCTTGCCTTGCTGCTGGTTTCCACAGCAACAACCTCAGGCTCCACCCCCTCTTCATCGGCTTGTCTTCGTCCTCGACCTCGAGCCCTGAGTGTCAAAAGTGTTTTGGTTTGATCGAACAACAAAGAGAAGTTTAACTGTGGTACTGCTGGACTATTCAACAGCAAATGATTGATGGTTTTATTTACCTGGAACCGTAATCTGAACTGCGAGTGTCGTCCATCAACAGATCTTTGGACTTGAGGATCTTCTCCTTCTTTCTGATTTTCTTTACTTTGCATTTGGTCTTTTTAAAGCCCACCTGATGTCACATAACAAATACATGAAACAATTTCAAATGAAATCAAACTGAACACACTTCACAAGGCTCTGTTCACACTGCACATAAATCAGATTCACTTTTCAATTCCAATCTTTGGGACTGACTTATTTTGCAAAGTATGGAGATCAGATTCATTTGTCAGAACAAACTCTTGAACACACATTGGGCTCACCATCTCTTGTGGGGTGTAGTATTCGGTGGCGAGGCTGAGCGAAGGCATGTCCAGAGACTGAGCCTGGCTGCGCAGATTCTCTCTGATGGCCTGCAGCTCACGCTCTCTCTCGCCCCCAACAAAACCACCAGTGCTCAGTCTGAAGCTCTTCTTCTTCTCCCCCTCGATCTCCTCATCATACTTGGACAGCACAGACTTCTGCTTGAACTGGAAAGAATTCAAAGAGGAATGAATGCTACTTGCCTTTTAATTTCATTTATTAACATTTTATTTATGAGTATGTTCAGAAGCAGACGTTCATTTTTACTCTGGTAACTCATGAAATGTCTCTGGTATCTGTATGAAATACTGAGGTTTTGATGGTTTAATGTGAATGGGTGATCTTACAATGACCATGTCATCCACACTTTCCTCTTCTTCATAAGGTTTATAATCAGGTTTCTTCTTCTTCAGCTCCACGTTCTTGTCTGCTTTCTCTTTGTCCACGAGACCCACGTTCACCAGCACGTCCTCCTCCTCCGCAAGAACGCCTGTGAAAATCACCCACGCAGAACAACCGTTATTGTGCTTGTATGAGAGTGTGTGGGTGGTGTGAGCTATAATGCTTGTGCGTTTAACACAACTCCATGCTCCAACTATAGCAAAAGTTGCATGTTAACAAACCGGATTCAACTCGTTCTGGATTTTAACTTGGCTTGTAATATTTCAATCCCTGAACCAGCGATCTTCAGATTACTAGACCAGACCTTTATCACCCATTATGATCATCTAATCTCACCTTTGTCTTCTAAAGTAAGGACCACTGTCTCCCCCTCTTTGAAAGAATCCATTTTGTGTTGAACTTTCAGACCTCTGAGATCATTCGAGCTATATGCCCCCTGTTTAATATAAATGGTTAGTTTGCTAGTAACTAGTTAAAAACCATTAAGATTTAATATCTTTTTTGGCTTGAGTGAACTCGTCAAGGCCACACACCCTCTTTTCCTGCGCAAACTCCTGCTCAACCAGACTGCTCACACCAAATTCCTCATCCATCTCCTCCAGGAGTTTTGCCTGATGGAACAGCGAATGCACAAAAATGAATAAGGAATCACATACAAAGCTAGTCACCAACTGGCAACCGCCAATTTTCTTTATCCATACCCTCTTCTCTGCCAACTCCTTCTCCTTGGCTAGTTTGCGACTCTTATCCACCCAAGCAGCTGTGTCATCCAGCCATGGCTCATCGTCTCCAAGTGTCTTTACCTTTCTAAACACATAATGCATTAACTTTACTTCATATTATAGTATAATTTACATATACTTTGTTTCCTAGTATATTATCTGACAATTATTATCTGTTGCTTATAGTAACAAATTCCCACCCCAGTTTCTGGTTGAGTAGACGCTTCTCTTTGAGGGCAGCAAGTTTCTCTCTCATCTCGGCCTGCTGTTTTATCTGAACTGGATTAATGGTCTCAGCCACCAGCGGTTCCTCTTTAGTTCCTGCCTCTGAGGAACCATCAAATAATTACAGGTTTAGGAGAAATGCATCAAATAAGATGTTGGGCATATGAAACAGAATGGTTACGTAAAAATTTCTCACCTTTCTTGTTTTCATTGAGGTCGAGAGGTTTCAAACCCAGTTTGGCTCTTAGTTTGCTGCAAGAGAAAGAGTAATGACATTGACCAGGGTGTTTTGAGGATCTGCAGAAATATCAAACCCAAATAATAGTATGCAGTGCATACAATAGATGCTATAAAACATACTTGGTCTCCTCAATGCTGAGTGAGGCATCACCCCCTGCAGATTTTGGACCAAGCTCTGCAATATAATTTAAAATAAGTGAGCACCATCCAATGCAATGACAACACTGACATCCAAGATAACCTGCAACGGTGGTTAAACTTTATAGAGCAAAGCCTTAGAAAAGCAAAGACAGCATTTTGGAGCACCTATGATGCTCTAAATGCTCTCCAGGTTGGCTGCACACCAAGCTAAGAGACTCACCACTGGTCTCCTCGTACGTAGGATCAATCTTCTCCTTCTTGACGCGTGGTTCTCCATTACTCTTCTCTCCTTTGCCGCGGATCTCTTTCTCTGTGGCCCGGCTGCTTCTCTCTCTGGAGCGGGATCTCTTTCTCTTCTCTCGCTCTCTGTCTTTCTCCTTGTCTCGGTCCTTGTGACGGTGTTTCTTGTGTTCACGGTGCCGATCCTCTGGATCCCGTTCCTTCTCTTTCTCCTTGTGTTTTTTTGATGAGCCCATTTTAGATTTCGGTCTGTTTGTGAACGAAAATAAACTATGTATCTCCCTGACGTACTTTGGTTATTTACAACAAACACTTTCCCATTTACTAACGACAGCAGATAAACCACATGTTATTGGGACTAAACTAATACGCACTGTTTTGCACAAATAAACAAATACGCCTCGACTGTCCACAACAACCGTATGACGAACGCGACGCTCTCGCTTCAGTTAACTTCCGGGTTAAGTTGCCAAAAAATATTTGTAGCGCCACCTATTAGCATGGAGGGCGTTGCTCTTTAAAATTCAGTCCTGGTGTAGTTAAATGTTTGAACTTCTTTAATAAATGCAAAAACGGTAAAAAAAAACAAAAAAAAAACAACTTTTACTATTGACACAGTTTTATTATTATAGTATCATTATTATAATGTGTTATTGTGACCTCTATATTTTGCATTTGATTAATAAACACAACTATTTATTTATTCTTGCACTCATGCAAAAACAACAGTTTTTAGGGAAGAAAATGAAGTGCACTATAATTAAAAAACGCAATACTAATACAAACAAATGAATATTATAGAAACACATATTATATTGATAACACAGATATATTTGAGTGCTAAAATAATTTTGTTTTATGAATTGCTTTCTCTGGAAAAGAATCACACAGGCAAACTGGGAGAAGTAAATAAGCTTTATTTTAAACCTGTCTGTACATAATCTACTTTGTACAAGCTTCATTTGGCAAAGTTACTAACATAAATCTGGAGGATAAACGTGACCTTTAAAGTAAAAATAAAAAAAGTCACCAATTATAATAAATGTAGAGTGATTCAAGACAAATAAATAGAGATTTTAAATAGGTTGAACAAAACAAATAGATTATTATCATACAGATAATTGCACAACACAAACATCTAAGTAGATTAAATTAGTAAAATTAAATTATAGCAAATCAAATAAATCATACATCGTTTATTATTGCTAATAATTACTATTCATTATGGAGTTTTGTTGTAATTTAACTAGGTCAAGCAACAACAACAGGCTAAAATTAGGCCCATAAGGCAAACAGTAAAACCAAATTACTATGTCTGTCGGGGTTTCAGGTCACCATAATGTCGCTTTTTTATTTAGCATCTGGACTCTATAATCTCTAATGATGCCCAGGTGCTCTTATATAATCACTTTATGCTCTAATAGTAATTTTTAGTCATCTTACAGCCATCGTTTATTACACATAATTCTTGCACATAATCAGGTAAAGATGAATCTTCAATCTAAAAATATAAGTGTACAACATAACGTTTTTATAACAGTAAAGCTTTATTTTTTATTAAATGAAGCATCGGTATAGCCTGTGTTAGACCACAAATTTAGCAGTCTTTACAATCCAGTTAATGAGATTCTGCTATTTATCACATGACTCTCAGTTATGTGCTTATTCCCATGAAAAGGTACAATTTCAAAACCTTCAATTATTTAATTTTTAGCTTGTCTGTTATCTAGCCTTGCTGTTTTGAATCCCTTATAATAAAAATCCTCTTTCGCTTTATGCCCCAGCTAGCAATTTTAGGTTGTAGGCATGTTTCCATTAAGTAACAAAATTGTTTAAAAAGCTATTTTGAATGGAACTTTTAAAAAGTCCACTTTTTTTAGATGTTGTATTAACATTATTGGTTATAAGAATGTTGGTTATTCCAACTTTTGTAGTTCTTCTAATATAACTGCAAGAACATTGTTAGCTGTGGTAATGCTAAGAACATCATAGAACAATAGCAAATAAACATACCCAATCTGTAAAAAACACTATGTGGTAGAAATAGAAATAGCTCTGAATACCAGTCCTCTGGGGTATTTTTAACTAGTCTCGCTATATATTCTATATTAGCACTCTTGGGGTGGAACTTGTAGCTCCTTCCACAGCGTTAGCATTTCTTTTGGGGAGCGTTTATGCACTAGGAGAACATTATGATATGCGCATGGCTTCTCTCGCAGGTCCTCTGGAAGGTCAAAAGTAAGGAACCCAGAATGATGAGTGGGGGACACCCCAAGCCTGTGAAGACACATTCCTAAATAAACATCATCAATGGGAAACAGGCTGACCCAATGGGAGACTTCTTGTAAACGCATTGCCAAAGAACCAGTGTAAACTACACCCCCACCTCCTGCATATGCAGGGTAAGTTCCCTTATAGAAGCTTTCGGGTATGTAATATTTAGTACCAGGCTGTCGACTGGGCCAGGCGTTGGCGATAACATCCCCCACAACAAAATCATCCTGACCCTTTGTTTTGTTTCGATCTGTCTTTTGTACTGTTGCTTGATGTTGGTTTAGGTAATCCAGGAGAGCTCCAGTCCTAACAAACACGTCATCATCTCCTTTGAAAATGAAGTGGACGTGAGGACAGTGTTTTGAAAGCCAGTCCCAGAAGAGGACATCTTTTAGGGTTAGGTTGTAAAAAGTGTCTCTGAAGTCCCACTCTAGGATGTCCTCATGAGTTTTGATCTCCAGCTCTAGTAAGGCACCCAGATCTGGATGGGGGCCTGTCTCTGTGTCCTGCCTAGCGAGCAAGAAAACTGTGCGTACGAACCAGACTCTTCCACCGCCGTCTCCTTGAATCCAGCCACTTCTCCCCCATGTTTCTCTAATGGCCTGTCTGTTCTCAAAGTTTCCGACTTGAGACTTAATAGCCATCAAAAGAAAGGGAGTCTCTGTCTCAATGTCCTCCCCAGCACACAGGTTGGGTTGGTTCACAAGAATAGGATAATGCCTGCAGTGCATGGACAGGACAAAGTCCTTCATTTGATCAGGTAGGGTATTAAAGTCATGCAGGTGAGATGCCCACACCTTATCTGGTCCACAATCAGCCATTTTTTTGGGCTCTTGAAGATCATGGATCATGCCAATGTTTGGACTGCTGGGCCTTGTCACATTACCTTTTAGTAGGGGATTGTGTTCTCTGTCCCTAATGTGCTGAAGGTGGTTCCACAGTGCTCCATCTTCTAGGCGGAGGTTCCAGAATGGGTGAAGTGGGTGGGATGCTAGAGCTCCTGAAATGGCAGAGGCTCCGGTGGCGACAAAATGAAGTGGCAACTGGGGCAGAGGAGGGGTGTAGGAGACGGCAACAAATATGGAAACCATGATGTAAACCAACAGGTGGCTTACCATTACACAAGGTAAGAGACACAGGCATAAGATCTTTCCATTACATCTGGAGCGTGCCATGGACTGGAAGAGAATTGAAGAAATTTAGTGGCGTATTATCAAACAGTATCATACAATCAAATTTCAGTGAATTATGAATACTGAGCAGGCTTCCGTTGAGAAAACGGAGAAAGACCAAGCTGTTTTTATTAGTGTTCAACATTAGGGCTTCTACCACTAGGATGGCGTCTCAGAAGAATTCAGTCACCATGGCGTTGCCTCGTGAGACTCGTTATCTGTGCCTGACTGGGTAACGTCCACAGCATCCTACCACCCATGGTATTTACATCACGCACTTTAAGACCACAACATTCACTCTGCATACAAAAATGTCTTGCCTACAGCACTGTTTCATTTGCTTTCCCTGGGGCTACCAGAGTACACTAATATAGGACAGAAAAGAATATTAGATATTTTTGAAGTTTTCCTAAAAACTTTTGAGCTAAAAAATGTTCTACAGGGAAAATCAACAAATAAAACACTTCAGGGTTTCTTAATATATCAAGCAGACTCAGTTCCCAACTGAACCAAAGTTATATAAATAATAATATAAATATAAAAATAATATATTATTCAATAACCAAAAAAGAAAATAAAAATAAAACATTTTTTAATAATACTAGAAAAAGTAAAAGTAACATAACACATTATGTAAAATAATGATTTTTACTTATAAAATAATTTTTATAAATGATCTAACACATTGTTCTGTGAGACTATAAAGAATTATTCATATTACCTTTAGATTATGAGGTTTCTGTTTTTCTGATGGTTCCTTCACTTATCTGGAATTTTCTCTCTGCGCAGTTTCCATAACATCCTATCTTCACAAGCCTTTGAAGGTCCCCAGTGTTTGTTCATCCTTATTGTGGTGTTATCCTGAAACACTAAATATTAAATTGGTCTTTACTTGCGCCAACATTATGTCCTGGTTTTGTTAATGCAGCACGTTTAAAATTAAACAGAATGAAATTGCCTCTCAGCCTCTTCACAGGTGCAAGCACTAAATGAGAATATTTGCATGCCACAGGTGATTTGAGGAGGCACACAAGCCACACCCACCTATATTATATGAAAAGTTATTTGCATAACCCCTGTTTAATGCCCACAACTTTTATATTTGGATAAAACACAGATTGAACATAGATATTATTTGTTAGTAGCTGTTACATTGATAAACTATTGAGCTCAGAGTCTGTTTACAGCTTGAACAGATCATGTTGTCTATACATCTAAAAAAGATGTTGCCAGGCAACATGCTGGATGACTCTAGAGAGAGCGAGTAAAACGTGCCTTGAAAGATAAATATGGTAAGCTTTCTTACTGGAAGTCAAAAGTTATCAATAGAAATCCATCAAATAATATATCTATATTGGTTGTTGTGTATTTTAAAAACGTTACGTCATTATACAAATTGTCATTATACACATCATACAAGAACACACGTTTACAGATGATATAATAGATGTTGTTTTCATACCAGACTAATGATACTTTCTTTCTCCAAACTCCATCTGTCCCTAAACCTAACTCACACAAGCCTGCCACCATTATTAGATTAAAAGCAAAAGGAGGAACCTGAGCGCATACATTGTAAAAGCCTTTGCCCCAGTTTCTGTTCATTCCTCTCAGGCACACACAAAACCATTTCAGCTTTGTTCTGACTTTAGCGCTGTAGAAGCTTGTGAGCAGGCATTTGCAGAAGACAGCCCCGCCAGCTCTCTCTTTGACACTGAGTAGATTAGACTGTGACGAGGGCGATGCCGAAAGCCAATGGAAACTGAGCCCTGAAAGGTCTTTCCCAGAGAAACCTGCACCTAGCGGGTTTCACTATAATATGATAGGTGTCCTGTATTAGGCCATGTTGCTTATTGATCCAAGCCCTAAGGGTGACAAATCACATCGCAATCAAACAACACAGTAACCAGAACTTACGTAACTGCAGTGGTGGACTATGTCACCACCCCTGCACATTTGTCAATGGTAATCTGAGCGAGCTCATTGACTACACTGTAACACACCAATAATTTCCAAACTGACATCCCTGACTCTGAACTAGTTTTGGTTAGGGTGGTCTTACTGTAGTACTGGACTAATGCAAGAATCAACCGATTGGTCTTTGTTTCAAAACGTTGCGAGCTGTCCTTGTAAACAAACATCACAAGACTAGCGATTTGTTGTAAAAAAAATTTATTTCAACAAATCATTTAGCTTTGCAGATTTGCAAGAACATCATATCGATGGACAATTTTATTATAACCCAACTGTTCCATCTTTTTTTTTAAAGAGGTGCATTATTCTCAGTCATTGCCGGCAAGAATCAGCCTAAAACTTTAAATTGATTTTGCTTCACGACAGTATCACAGTCTCTCAATCACAGTAAGTTTTGAACAGGAAAAGGAATGAAGCCCCATCATTTGTCAATGGTAAAAAGCAAAGTATACACAAGTATATGGTCAAATCGACACATGGCCGCATCTTCTCTCCGAAGCAGCATGGACATTGAACTGAGTCAGTAGGAATGGGAGAGAAGACTGGTAGCTCATTTTGGAGCAACATGCATTCAAAATACATCAAATACCCTTGAGGGATCTATATAAACCTCTATCCAAAGAATCACAAGTAAATTTGCCATGATCAAACAGAAAAGAATGTCAACATATGAAAATATAAAATCTTCAATAAGCATTGCAATTTAGTAGGTAAGAAAATCTGCACAAAGTATAAATTTACAGTAACAGAGTACGATAACATTACAGGTTAAACGGACAAATGTCATACTGCCCGACAGGCAGAGAATAAAGGTAAAACAATGATAAATGAGCATTCTCATTATATTACTACTTATAGAGGGCACCTGTTTCCTCTGCCAACTGCATTAGGATGCAGTTTATACAAATATTAGTAGCCCATCTCAGCCAACCTTCATTTCATGTTTGGCACAAAAATCATAATTATAATAAAAAAAAAAACAGCCATTACATACAAAGTCACATAAAGAATCCTTTCACAAATGTACAATGTTCAAACAAATTTTACACAAAAATTTTACATTTTGTTCATTTCATTATGTGCAAACCATAAACTGCTTATAAGAGATTATTGAACACAGGAAGAATCTATACTTTTCATATATAGTGTCCAGATTTGACATTTTGCTCACATTATAAACAAATTCAGATTACATAATCCTCATCACCAAGGACAGCCAACAATTCAAACAGTATATGTTGCCTAAATGAATTCAATCAGTCTAGCCAGGTGAGTCTGGTAGGCCCACACAGTTAAGTTTTTCCTTCTACACTGAAAGGTTTCATGATTGAATGTACAGAGAGGTAAATTTTCCCCAAAGTTTGGAAGAGTGAAATCCTGGGTAAAGGCATACAGTTGTGGCTTATGGCATTGACAGACGCAAGCTCACAGCAAAGCTTGGCTTGTGTCAATGGACATTTAACAGGCCTGAGGTTGGGATTCTTGATAGAAATGGTAGAAATGTCCACCTATGTCATCTCTCATTTCTCCACATTTCTCACACTTAGCAAACACACACATGCATGCGCTTTATACACATAGATAAATGCATACACACTTCCTTTTCGTATACACACACACACACACACACAACACGCACGCAACCTGGTTAACGCAAACAAATCCAAACTATTTCAGGGCTTCCAAGTGCTTCAAATTTGTTCTGTTGATAGGTGCTACATCGACTCGGAAGACGTTATTGTATTTTCAGCATTACCAAAAGGCATCCCTGGCATTTCTTTTCTCTGAAATCACACAAATTTATGTACCCATGTGGGAGGGGCAGTTGGCAGTGGGCAGTTTTAGTGAAATGGTAAACATGGGAAGACAATGAAGAAAGAGAAGACAGTGGCAAAGTAGAATTCTTGATGCCAGATTCCAAAGATAGTGTTTCAAAGGATCTGGGTAGCAATTACACCGTAAAGCACAAATAATTCAAGTTTTCAAAGCTTCAGCTGTTTAGCAGCATCCATGTTTAGGCTCTTATTTGTCTGCTTTCTCAGAGCTCTGACAGCTTACAGAGGCCTGTTTATTAGATGATCCACTCCTAATCTTTTCCTCTGGGCATAATCAAGCTACAGTGTCAGACAACAATCACAAAAACACTGTCAGCAAACATGGGAGACAATGAAGCAGTCAGCTTGTTGCTGTAATGTACTGTACTGATAAATACAATTGGAGAACCACAAGCTGATCCTAAAATAATTTCTACTCATCTTGTATCTTCACCAAGGGCATCAGAGGAATGCTGTCCCTGTGACGAGGGGCTTCACTCCCATTAATTCAAGCCACAATCCTGTCGACACCTCATATGTTTGAACCTTTACTGTAGGTAAAGGGTTTTGAACAGGAACTTATTTGAACTAAAATGCAAAAAAGTTTGTCACGCGCTGCTGGCCAGAGTAAATTAATGGTGACATGGCTGCGGTGTGCGAGAGCCCAACGGCTCGTCGAGGCAGATAAGAGCTCAGAGACAGCAGACAAACTCCTCGCTTGTCAAGACTGATGCAGGGAAGCTTCAAGGACCAAGTCAGAGAGCTTGACAATACGCAGGAAGAAGAATGTGTTTCACAGTGAACTAAACCAAGTCTGTTTCATAATGTATTCCTGTAATGGTGCATAGTCTCTTAGAAAAGGTCCAAGACAGTTTAGAAACATAAAGACAGAAAAACAGTGGAAAAACATGGATCAGGTGGTAAGAAAACGGATTCATCATGAAGAAAGGTGCTCTGGTTACCTTTGTGGGTCATAATATGAAACCAGATTGTTTAGCTACAGTCCTGAGAGCACTAAGCAGTAATCCAATAACTGGAAACAATGGATCTTTATCATTTAGGCAGATCTATTCAAAAATAGGTCAGGTGTTTGATTAAAATGATGTAAGCTAAATGATATTAAAGCTGAAGGGGCATTAAAAGTAATGGATGGATTATCAAATCACAGAAAACTATTTTGGCTACACCTGCACCTACCGAGTTAAAACCTCCATGCTGATTTTGCATAAACTAAAAATATCTATTCATCACCTTGGGATGTGCAATGCTGAAATGCAAATTTAAACGATACTGGCAAAACCATAAAAGCAGAGATGCATGATGATGACTTGGCCCAAACTGCTCCAGTCACAGTAATTCTGCACAGTAATAAATAACTATAGGGTTCAGTTCTCTCTTATATTATATAATGTCAAACGGGTTTGCTTTAGACTCCAGGAGATTGTTCACAAACACCATCAGCAGCACACAAACAAAGATAGTCGTAAAACATATAGAGCACAAAAATAAAATGTGTTAATTTAAATGTGTGCTTTTCCGGCACAAAGCAAATAACTAGTCAGTCGAATAAAAAAAAACAATCCATTTCATAGTGACGTTTTTAACACCACCTTACATGACACAGTGCTTTATACAAATTGCCCTTTGACCAATATAGTAAGCAAGAATAGAAATAAAAAATATTGACCATGTGGTTTTTGGATTTTATTCAGCCTTTGAATAGCTGATGTCCATGTAAAAATGTCCAGTAGTGGAACAGTGTCCGAGCATTAATAAATTAAAAGAGTTCCAAACCAACATCGGTCTCTATTGCACACCTCCCAAACAGCAAGATAAAAGATGCAAGATGCAAAATCAAGTAACAAAAATAGCAGTATTGAAAAAATTTCAAAGGCAAAATAAACCTTCATGTCAGTGGAAATATTTATAAATAGTCGGCAGCTAAAGCAAACTTAGCAAAGGTAACTGACATACTTAAAAAGTGCCTTCAAACTTAAAAAGTGCCTTCAAATTATCTCCCAAATCAAAAATAATCTGTCTAGAAAAGTGCTATGCACAGTGGAAAAGGAGTTTAAAGTTTGCTACAGATCTTGGGTCTCAAATGTGATGCTTGTCACAGTTCTGAGAGTCTCAATGCATCTTTTTCTTTGCTTGACAGTCTGTTTTTTTTCTCTCCAATACTTTATACACTTACATTTTTTCAACAAAGCTTGATAATAGTAATACTCATAATTTAATAATAATATAAGTGAATTAAATTGTAATGGATTCATTTCTAGAATGCTATTATTCTGCATTAAAACTTGGCACATTATTAACAGAGTATCAGCATAAGGGTGGGTAGCACAAACGACTATCAACCAACTCTCATATAAGCATTACTTTTATGAAACAAAGACTCAGAGTGTAAGTACTCCAATCAAAACAGGCCAAGATGCTTTTAATGCCTCGAGCAGTTAGCCCCACATTACAAATCTTCAATCTTACACACACTGATTGCCTTGATCTTCTTATATTTATTTGTTACTCCACCCTTTAGTCTGGATCGTTTAAACTTGTGTTTCTAGGCCACTCAGTTTGGGGGTGAGTATACGAGGTGTTACCCCAGAGTTGAGGTCTCTCTCAAATTCTAGCAGCTGGCCCATGAAGTTGAGGTTTGGAGAGACGATTGGCCGGCGACCTTTCACATACTTATAGGCATCGGTCATGGTCATGAGGGTGTGCTTCATCAGGTAAGCAATAACGATGGTTGCTGAGCGGGACACTCCTGCTTGGCAGTGGACAAGAACTCCCCGCCCACACTGGTAAGCTTCCTCTGAAACAAAGGTAGTAGACATCAAAGATCAGTCACTTGTCCCCTGGTAATCTGTAAGTTTGTTTTCTTGTTTGTTTTGTTCCATTTATAGCCCTTGCGATGCTTTAAATAAATACAAACAGGTGCAACACAGAGAATTCATATAAATTTGCTCCACATACGCTGTCAAGAAATCTTTTAATAGCATAGCATAGATCTCTCAACAGTTGAGGCAGAATGAGGCAAGCATAAAGGCCCTGTTTACATGTAGTATTAAATTCCATCTCAATCACAAGTGGTCAGCTGGTACACATTACAACTTTAACCTGGCACCAATTGCTTTTAATTAACTAACATTAATTAAAATGTGTGCGCTTCATATAATTTGTATCACTGTTGGTTATGCAAATGCAAGAATTTATTGTGCATGCATGAGTATGTAACTATTGTAACCCATATAACTATTTTAAAAGCCATACTACAACCTTTGTTTTTGTGCAATGGATGATTTAGAAAGGTATGAAAACATACCTAAGTAACAACATAAAGAAAAAGACGAAATCTCTTACCAATAAACTCAAAAACCTCCTCAAAATACTGCCGCAGGTTCTGCTTGCTGTTGTCAGTAGCAGGGAGCCTTTTGTAACGCACCAAACCCGTGTCCAGGTGGTACAGGGGAAGATGGGTTGTGACATTGACCACAAAACCAATGTTGAGATGAAGCAGAAGATCCAGATCCTGTGCATCTCTCTCATTGCCCAGGAAAAGGAAAGGAAGAATAGGGCTGATCACAGCATTCTCTACATCTGGGGTCATCACGCTCTCCTCGGATAGTGATGCTGGGAGCGAGGAAGAGAGCGGAAGGGAGAGGTGCACTGACAGAGAAAAACAAAACAAATCTTGCTTAGAACCTAGAATTTTCTATCCTGCACTGTAAAAATATTTTCATCATCATTACTGCAACTTTGTTACCATCCATTATCAACAGTAAATAAACTGAAAGTGGTTGAATAAAATGTGATGAATATACCACTGCAGGCCCTAACTTTGGCACCACTTTAACATAACTAAACCTTTAAGGCAGTAATTAAACTTACGTGGCCTGTTTAAAAGATAATTTTGGTACACTGAATTTTATGTGCGTAAGATTAGGATGTCATCAAAAGA
>JAZGTK010001905.1:0-35197 GCA_036877625.1 Ambastaia sidthimunki | reverse complement strand
AATAAAAAAAGAAGTGTGCTAGGCTGCCTGACAAGATTTCCTCTGACACATCGTAATATATAAACTCAACCAGCACACACCCGCATTACAAACTCTTTTGGCCTGTTCCATCATGGCCTCTCTCTGATAGAACTTGATGGTTAGTTTTGCTTTAGGACCCAGATTTTGCATTGGACGTACAGCGTAGACTCAAAACGATACTAAAATTGTTTATACCAAAGTGAACAAAAATGTTCTTAAAAGCGAACATTAAAATTTCGTTTTACCATGAAGTGCATAAACCCAACAATACAAACAGTTTTGAACATGACAGACTAAATAAGAAAATTGACAATTTTGGTTTTTAGATTTCTCTTTAAGATGTCTGTTGTTTTAACGCGTTCTGCAGCACAGTAATTCCGAACCAAACACACAGTGCTCGGCAAAAACCATGTTTATCCTTCCCGAATGTCAACACAGAATTACTTAAGTCTGGGTCACATTTTCTTTTACATTTTTGTAGTTTTGTTCATAGTTTTTGAAGATGAGGGCCTGTCACGCAAAAGTGCTTTTTCCCTTTTAAAAGCCGATAAGCTTATTTAGCATTCTAACTGACTGCATGTTTTCTCCACTGTCTGACCCAAACAGAACATTTTTCTGACCCATTTTTGGCTCGTGACCCAACAGTTGAGAGTTACATTTTAATAGAAATGTACCTTTAAATTGGGGCCAGCAAATTACCAGATTTGATATGGTTTAACAGTTAAGATGTGCATGCATGGTGGAATTCATGTTTTGATGCTAGAAATGAACCCTGAATATTGCAGTTCTTACTGGTCCCATTAGTCATATGTTAAAGTTATTTAGTCGTCATTGTTTGAATGATCATCTCATGTGGCAACTTCACCAGTTTACCATCAGTGATTAAAGTAGTGCCTAATAACCCAAATACTGCCACATGATCATGAAAAAACTGATTTTACGTATATAAACTATGTAAATTATGTAACTTATGTAACCTACTTAAATCCAAGCTGAAAAAACTGGCTCATTCAGAAATATACATGATATTGACATAATAACTTCCCATATGACACCCCATTTATAGACACGTTTATTAAAACATTTAGTATTCTGCAACTTGGCTCACTCTGTTAAACAACACTGTGCCACATTTAACATGCATATATTTTAGGCAATTATAACAGGGTCTTGTACATTTAAACCTAAAAAACTTAAAGCCTGTTTCATTCTAACGGTCAGAGACAGATGGTCATACCATTGTAAGGTGACATACTGTACACACATGCAAATACTTCTGGCTATGCAAATGTTTTTATTGTATGCAGGTGTCTGTTGCGTTCTCAACGTTGCTGTTAGAGGTTGGACAGCGGGCATTAAACTGTCCTTTAGCTAAAACTGTCCTCTATGGTCAGAACTACTGTCATGGCAAAGCAACCGTTTAAACTTGCCAAGACAGCTAGTTAAAGTTAGGTAAACTGTCAAGATGGTTAGAACTTTTGTAGAATAGTATCTTCTCAAAAGTCCGCATCATTTGCATTCATATTTATGCATTTGGCAGAAACTTTCATCCAAAGCAACCTACACAGGTAGACATTTTATCAGTATGTGTGTTCCTTGGCAATCGAACCCACAGCATTTTGCACTGCTAATGCAATGCTCTACTTAAGCTACAGGAACATTTCACTAGGTAACACTACCCTCCTCTTTCAATACTGGGATTTGTTTGTCTCAGTAACACAAACACACTAATTATGTCAACAAGATTGCGGGGTTGCATTCAACCAATTGCCATCCAAAAAAATTGCCGTATTGTGGTCAAAACTAAATTACTCGATTGTTTTTGGTGCAAGAAACCTGGATAGTGAACTTAAATGAAAAAATTATCTGGCCCCTTTACCACAAAAATAACAGATATGAATTTGTCCTGCATTCTTCATATAATGGTCTTTGTAGCTCTTGACGAACTGAATCGAATAGTTTCTCCTACCGATTTTACATTTTGTCAACAATGTTATTCAACATGAACTGAGCTGTGTCTTCAGCGCCTGAAACATTTATATCTGTTATTTTTGTTTCTCTTCCCTGATTTCTTCGGTTGGAATGGTGAAGGATGGAGAGCACGACAAAACGCAGATGGTAAATAAATTCACCTTTAATAATGCTTTTGCTTTTAGTTTCAGTGCGTCCCCCACCCCCAGTGTCAGAAATTAACTTCCTTTATTAAGGGCCAACGTTTGGCTTCTTGATTTTTTTTTTAGAGGCATTTTTATCTGTCAGAACATAATTTGCCAAATGTGTGAAAGCACACAGTGTGTTTTCTGTTTGACAAAAACAACTGAATCAATTACTTAAGACTTTTTCCGTGACAGGAATTGCTGTAAATAATACACACCATACAATACAACACAAACACTCCTCAAGATTGGACAGCTACTGTCTTCTGCCACAGCAGGTTTAAATAGTTGCTGCTTCAAGTTACTGGGAGTGTTTCACATTCAGAATTTACACTTATTTTTATAACAACAAACTGTTAGTAGTTACGTAATCAACAACAGTCACCTCAGTGATTGAAGAAACCAGACGGCTACATGTCAAATACAGGCATCTGCAGAGACATGGTAATAAAAATCATACAATAAAAGCCGTAGTATGGAATTGTACGAAATATCATAAAGTGTTAGCTAACAGGTTTTAGAAATTTACATTTTGGGGCATTTTTTTTCATATTTGCCCCAAGCCCAGGTTAGTTTCTGACCCTGCCCACACGCATGTTAACTGCACTAGTTATTAGTCACCAGTTTGCATTCTGATTGCCATCACAATTGCACCTCACTTGTGTTTGCTTGCACCTCTGTTAGTTCCTCTATATTGCTGTATGACTGCTTCTTTATTGATGTGACTTACAGGAAGACACATTGTAGTCGGTGTGCTGTAAGCCTGCTGCACATGTTGGGGTGCTGAGCAGTGCTCTGGGGAACAGAGATAAATTCTCTTTGTGTTTGTTTGGTTTTTTTACTTGCCCAGGATTGTCAATTTATATTAAAGGCGGTCAGTGGTCAAAGCTCCGTTAAGTACCATCAGAAAAAGAAAACTACAATAACTGCTAAATTAATTCAGGTAAATTTAAGTAATCCATTTATTGGCCAGTGTCAAAGAAGCATTATACAGGAAGTAGACACTTTCCATGAAGAGTGGGTTAAAACTAGTTTCAATTCAGTATTCAGTGTATAACACGTCCAATAGTTCTCACAACAGATAACTGGGTTCATTAAAACTAGTTATAACTTAAGTTATTATAGCTGGGTTTGGTACCTCTGATGCATTAGTATAAGTATTAATACATTAGTATTAGTGATCAAAGACATTTTCTCATGGTCAATGTTTAGCCTGCTGTTGTTAGCAGAGAAGCTGTGTTTGTCAATGCATGCTAAGTGACTGCTTTTAAACAGGGCATGCTGTCTGGATTGTGCTGGATTGTATGGTAAGGGTTACCCCTAGATCTCAGGGCAGCTTGAAACAACTACAGTTGATACGGACGGATGTCAAAATTTGCAGTGTGTAGGTGGCCATTGAATGCTTTGATATGCAAGATGAACAATTCTGCAAGATGATCAGTGCAGACGGTTGGATGGCATGTTCTGCACACCAAATGGAGGAATCCTTTAAGGGTCTGGCCAAGTTTTTGGCAGTAGATAAGACTGAGATTTTATGGATATTCATCTGCTGGAGTTTATTAGTTTGAATGAGGTCTCCATATTAACTCATTAAGCATTTTTGGCTTGAAAAGGCTTTTTCGAATCTTTTGAACATTTAAAATTCTCTCTAAAACTAAATGTAAATGTGATGGTCTTATTAGCATAATATGTAGAGCATTAGCCAGAATATTTTATTAAAGGAAAAGTTTAAAAAAAAAGAACATTTTGTCATCATTTGTCATCATGCTGCTGTAATTTTGTGCAATAGTACAAAGTTGGAATGACATGAGAATGAGTAAATCAAAGTGCCACCGGGATTGTGTGTTTTTTTGAAAAACACTAGTAGCTGAGACTGTTCTGAAATGAGTTTTAGTGTCTACCCAATATTTTTGAAGCAACAGGATTTCACCTATTTTCCCAAAAGAATGTTGTTTACATTGATTTTCCACCCCCCACAAAATAATAAAAATTAAATTTTTAAATGAATTTAAATTTAGATTTAACATTTTCTATTAAAAGTAGGGTAGGCAATTTCAAAAAGGCTAACGATAGCAAACTAGCTTTGAAAACATAAGATCCCACCCTTCCTTCATATCGCTTTTCAAAGCCACGCCTCCTCCCACAAATGAACGCATGCATTGTTTGTCAGGCAAGTAGGACATCCTATCATTGCATTCGGATGCCATCGCTGCCTTTACCTCTAAACACAACCCTTGCCTTAAGTAGTTTAGGCTTAAGTTTAAGTTAAGTTTAGCAAGAGCTGCACAACACCGCTCACTAAATCATAAACAGCCCAGTGTCAATGTAGTTGCACTTCTCTGCTGTATTTACAGTATTGACTCCTATAAAGTGTAAATAATTTAACTCCTGTTGGGAAGTTACCAGTAATGCTTGTCTGTAGCTGTGTGTGTGCACAACACTTAAGTTAATGCACTCAAAGTCTTTCCTAACCTGCAAATAATCACCTTTGTTTTTCTCAGGACAGCACAACTATCTCTGCGCCGGGAGAAACGATTGCATCATCGATAAGATCAGGAGGAAAAACTGCCCGGCCTGCCGCTTCCGCAAGTGTCTACAGGCTGGCATGAATCTGGAAGGTGAGGACACTTTGGTCATGTAGACTTGATTTACATCCCCCTGCCCCTCATTTAACTTCAGTTCACAACGAGGAATGGAAATTCTAAGGAATTTAACAATTCCAAGTTCTCCCACTAATAAAAATGCCTTCACTATTTACTCACCCTCTTGTTGTTTCGAACCCGTATCTTGTTGTTTTGACTGTAGAACTTAAGGAGTTTGTTTTGGTAAGAACTTTCTCTGAGATCCTCCATGCAACAGTTTAAAGTGTCCACAACTGTCATGCTCCAAACAGAACAAAGAAACCGTATGAAAGGGTATCATTGAAGCAGCCCATGAAATTACATATTAGAAGCCTTACTGACAAAGGTGAAAAAATAATGCCAGCATTCTCAGCTGTGGATGATCTGTCCCATCAACGATTCTAGCATATTAATGATTCTGTTAACATGTTTGTTTGGTGCTTAATACCAAACGACAATATAGAACATCAGACAAATGCAGCAGAAAGACTGCAAGGTCATATCTATAAAGCATCATTTTGTCGTGCCACTGTAGATTGGAGTATTTCTGTGTTCTGTCCACATCAGCAGAAGATTCAAGAACCATTAGCGAAACCAAACATCAGCATGTTTGTTAATACTTCTGGATTTCCGACCCTGCCGCCACTGTTTTTTCTATGCTGAACACATTTTTTCCAGCAAGTTTTTAAGTAGATGGTGGAAACACTTTAACCGAGGACTATCCGTGCAGATCTTCCCTCATGCACAAAAGATAATGAAGCTGATACACTTCGTGCAAGCGGACCACATTCACATCCATCCAGTCGCAAGGCTGTGAAATTGTGTACGATTTATATGCGTGAAGAGCCAAACAGGAAAAAAGGACCTTGATGCAGTCGCTGCAAACTAAATCTGGGGTTCTACCACAGAGGCTTTTAGTTGCCATAGAAACATTTACGGCTGAAAATTAAAAATGTGGGACAGAATGACATTGTGTTTGATGTAAGCTCTCAATCAAACGAACAGGCAAGTGTATTTTCTGATAGAAACCCATCAGTAGGTATTCAAACATCCAAACATATCTGCTTATAAATACATGATTTATATAGTTTCAGATGTCAATCTATATAATACTATATTATATAATACTGTATGTCAGTACTATATACTATATACAGATGACAATACTATAATCCTATATTTAACTATCAGTGTTATTGTTTGGTAATTAATTTGCAATTACTTTTATCTTAACCTGATTGTTAATGTGAAAGAAAAGCAGCCTTGCTAATTAATTGCTTGAATTCACAATAAATAAAAACAAAGCACACACAGTTATTTATTGTGCAGATATTGTACGCGAGAACATTGTCTTCAGTATGGAACAAGCTGTGTATTTGATCATTAAATTAACAGGTCTGTTCAGGTCTTTGTTTTTTTCTTTAAATAAATGATGTACTCCAGTGAAAACGTTACAGGGGATATATATACAGTATATATATATATATATATATATATACACTTTTTACTGCTTGACCACCTGATGCTTTTAAACTCATTAAAATAATAAAAGCTTTTCAAAAAAACTACATGAATATAAAGACTTAATTTTATCTAAGAAACTTTCAGATGTGATAAGTAGCTTTTTCTTATCATCTTCCTGGACCTTGTTCTTATCCTTATTCATCACTGACCCATTTACAAAACCTTAGCAGCAACAAAGCCACAACTTTGCAAAGTCTATTTTCAAACAAAGATCAAAGTTTACCTAAAGACATTTTTTGGAAAAGAATCAAGTGTTTTAACGGTAAGCTGCCTGCATTGTTTTCATCACTCAGCTGTGTCTGTTTTTAGATTAATGTTTTCATTGAATAATGAATGATCACCAAATAATGATCGATCACATTTTCCCCCTTTATTTTAGCTCGTAAAAACAAGAAGCTGATGCGGTTAAGGGGTCAGTCAACATCAAACGAT
Source organism: Ambastaia sidthimunki (assembly GCA_036877625.1). Lineage (NCBI taxonomy): Eukaryota > Metazoa > Chordata > Actinopteri > Cypriniformes > Botiidae > Ambastaia > Ambastaia sidthimunki. The sequence goes on along the minus strand of JAZGTK010001905.1, from coordinate 28,443 downwards.
CAGCCTTCTCCTCTGCCCGATGATCGTATGTGCCCTCTGGTACCCAAGGCCATGCCCCAGCTGGTGCCCACCATGCTGTCTCTGCTTAAAGCCATTGAGCCTGAGATCATTTATGCCGGCTACGACAGCACCATCCCGGACACCTCCACCCGTCTCATGACGACGCTCAACCGTCTTGGTGGTCGTCAAGTTGTCTCCGCCGTCAAATGGGCCAAAGCCCTTCCCGGTGAGCCCTCATTTGCAGCTCTAGTCTCACTTTTGGCCTGATCTACTGAACTTTTCCAGACTTTTTTTATTCTAATCAGTGGTGTAGTGGTTAAAGATCTAGTAACTGTAAGGTTGCACTATTCAGAAAGGAACTCCAGGGGATAAAAGTTCTTATTGATTACTTGGTTTAAATGTTATGAATATAAAACTGTGTAGTTTTAGCTGCAGTTAACCAGTTGCTTAGCATAGCCTCACAACAGTCAAATTTAATTGATCTAAAATCTAGTTCTACGTAAGGACATATTACGTAGACCTACTTATAACAGTATAGATTTTTGATGGCCTAGTTGGGCCTGTAGTTCAGAGTTACTGGATATGCCAATATTTGCACCACAACTTGTTTGTTTAAGCAAGGTATTTTTGTATCTCAGAAAGATTTAAATTTTTAATATAGTTAAATTTGTATTACGTTAAAAAGTATTTTTTTTAACTTAATGTTTTAACTGTAACTTTTAAAAGTTACAGCATATTATGACAAATTATTTGCATGTAATTTTAATATAGAAGAACATGTACATAATCAGCAAACACAAGATATTGGCAATGGCCTGATAGAGCGGTTTCGTCAGCTGGCCCTGAAACTCTCTCACACTGGCCCCCATCCATCCTAATTGTTGACCCTTGCTTTTGATTGGCCGTGATTGTGTTGCGCCACACAGCAGTTCCGCTTTCTGTGTGGACAGACAAATTCTGTCCGGAAACTTCTGGTTAGAACACAGTGTCAGTGTCTAATTACTGTCAAGCGCCAACCAATACCTGCACCAAACCCCTTATCCACACTGTAGCAGTGCCGTGAGAAAAAAGGCACATGATTTTCTAATCACTATAAGTATGTAGCCTCTTCTCTGCCCTGGTTGGGTATAATGGGAAGATTGGAGGAGGATGGTTATGTAATAACCTCACGCTTGAGCAAACTCAACTCGTTTCCCCTTTTCTGAGGCAAAGCAGAAGAAAGCATTTTTACATACAGTATTGCCAGTTATTTAGCAGTATTTCAGCTAAATAAGTAATTGATGTCATTTCTGACAACCTATTTCCTGTTACGATTTAAAAGCATGTGGAACTTAAAACATAAAGCAATTTCCTCCCTGTTGCTCGTACAGTGAATATGTCTGCTGTTTATAATTAAATGATGAAATTGACTGCGACAGTTTATGTAAGAATGGTTATACGAACAATTGACGCAGAAATTCGTTCTGCTCAAGTTTCATGAAGGCCTTTGGTGCTCGGAAGGTTTTGATGTCAAAAAAGATGATTATGATTATTCCATAGAAATACACGGGCCAAGAAGTACAAGAGTTGTTTTTGATTTCGGTAACAATAAAATCATGTCAAATCAGAACACAATAATAACAGAAGAATGTCATTATAAAGTTGGATCAGAGCTTTTTGAAACGGCGTCAGTTGTATAATATTCATTCATCTGGCTAAAACTGTAATTCAAACCATTTAAAAGTTTTTCAGTCTCAAAATTAAGCAAAAACAAAGTAAAAATAAAGGTTCTTTGGAGCTTTGTCATTCAGGAACTGTTTTTAGCTTGAGTTATTTGTTTTTGAGTTGGCTGTAGAGTTGTTTGGAGATCAAAAATGTTCTTGATGTTTATTATGCCTGTAGGTTCTTCAAGTCAGTGTATTTTTGTTAAAGCGCCAGTACTTACGATGTTTTATAAAACTCTAGAATGGTCTTTAAATAAAACTGGTTTAATTATTCTGGTGGAAAATGACCAGCTTATACCAGCATACATTTTCTCCGGTGGTCCAGGCTGGTGGATTTTCACAGTTCAAAACTTTCCCTTTGATTAAATTACATCTTCTTAAAGTGTTTGTGTAAAAGTCTTGCACTGTATGTGACATGTGACTTGTTTTTCTTAATTAATCTTATGACAATTCATTTTATGATCATGAGGGCTCTACTGTTAACCTTTGCAGAAGGTTCTTGTGTCTTATGTCTCTGTGTCTGTTGCACTAAGGCTTCAGAAATCTGCACCTGGACGACCAGATGACGCTGTTGCAGTGTTCCTGGCTCTTCCTCATGTCCTTCAGCTTGGGCTGGAGATCCTACCAGCAGTGTAATGGAGGCATGCTGTGTTTCGCCCCAGACCTCGTCATCAATGAGTGAGCTCATTCATATGCACCACTTTAATCTTAGGGTTGGAAAACTTTATCAGTCATTTAATTTTTGACTTCCATAACAAAAGGGTTTTAATGTAGGTAATTACAAACATATTCCCAGGGGCACAAAGGTCACCACCCAGTTGTAAGATATTCTTACCACCAAAATCCCAGTTTAACACCTGTGCATAACTGTTCACAGCTGTCATGCCATCTGTTACTTGTAAGTCTAGATTCTAGAACAGTGATACACGCTGTTGTTTGATTAATTTAGGTATTTAGTCATTTAAAGTGATAGTTCACCCTCATGTCATTCCAAACCTGTTATGACTGAGGAATGAAAAATTTGTAAGGCGAGTACACTGGTAACCAAACAACAGTGGCCCAGATTGACTTTCAATGGAAACATTTTTTAAAAATGTTTTTAAAAAATTAAAAAAAAAAAATTTTTTAAATCTTGTTTTGTGTTCCACAGAAGAGAAAAAAGTTATATAGGTTTGTAATGATATAAGTGTAAATGATATAAACAAATATGTTGACTTTTAGACTTTAAATGTTTATGACACTAAAATGTTAGGTTTTTTTTTTGTATGGAGCTTCTTTATTATGTTTGATTTGTAAAAGTCGTGTGTGTGTTTAAAGAGAGAGGATGAAGCTGCCCTACATGAGTGACCAGTGTAACCAGATGCTGAAGATCACCAATGAGCTGGTCAGACTGCAGGTGTCCTACGACGAGTATCTCTGCATGAAAGTTCTCCTGCTTCTCAGCACAGGTACCGTCACACGTTTGTGTATGTGATAAGACTGCTCCTTTATACTAGTCAACTAGTTGCCCAGTGAGGGAGTCAACTGGTGGGTCAATCTTTAACTTACCTGGAATAACGGTACAACAGTGTTACAGTATGATTAATATCTCAATTTTATACATATTCTATTAAATATTTTTGAAACTAATACATAACTTAGTGACTTGGTTAGCTAGCCCAGATGGTATGTGTACTCTGGTACGTATAGTTACATCTTAATTCTGTGTCCAGATGAATTTTTGTTCTGCTGTCACTAGTCCAACAAAATCGTGTGATCAGTGCAATTTCTAAATGTATTTATAGCTAATAAGCTATTTGCCCATTAAAACCCTGACATAAAAAACAGCCTTCTATAGATCTTCTTACAGAATATATCCTCCAGGTTTGTCATAACTTTTTGCAATGATCAGTTTATCCATAAAAAAGTCATTGTGTTCTCGTTTATTCACTACCATGCATTACCAGACTTTAGTCATTCAGTTTTAATGGCTCATAAAAAGTATTTTTTATTGTCTTCAAAGCCCGGAATGATATGGGAAAAGGTTGCATTTAGATGCGCTTCAGTTGCCTCTTAAAGGAACGAAAATGGCATTCATTTCTAAGGCAATTTCTCAGCTTCCATTAGTAAAAAAAAAGTGTCAAGGTAAAGCATTTTTGGGCCTTTGTATGAATTTGGACAGTTTGTCTCAAGCGTACAAACAAGTAGAATGCTACTGTACCACTCATTTCTGCAGTAGACAGTATGTAAACTGTCCAGTATCCACATTGTATAGAATCTGGATGACGTACTACATTTGCCAAAAGTGCAGTATACAACAAAGCTCACTGCACTTTGAACTGTATCCCACAATGCAATGGGCTTAACCTTTTATTTCACTTGTATGTTACCACTTTTCGAAACAGTTAATGTATAATACGCTGTGTTTGTGAGGAGCAGGTAGTCTTTGATAGTAGTAGGTATTTAGTTTTCAGAAAGTAATCCAGTATTCCACTTCAAACACAGACTGAGAATTGGCTAAGCTTTCTGATGAACCGCAGTGTTTGTGCGTCAGACCTTGCAGTGTTGAAATCCAGCACTCATCTGATAAGAGATCAGGATATAATTCCACTGAGACTATCCACCTCTGCTGCGTTTTGCATAGGGTCGGTTGAGTCTAAGTGTTTGCCTGGGCTGAGTTCCAACGTCCTTAGGCCACAAATCCCAGACTGATACAGCACCAAAGCGAGTGTCACCAGGAAGAATTGGCGTTACGTAAAACACACTTAGCTTCTCTTTGCCTTTGCATACTTTCCGATGACTCGGGTGTGAACAAGAAACGGCTTCAGAAGGAAATTGAATTTGATTTGAATTTTGTATAAAGTTGAAACTGTTTGTTTGCTTGTTGGGGATGGATGTACCACACAACAGTTTATTTTTAGAAGTAGAATTACTGTTAGAATTACTACGAGCTGGAGTTCACGCTGGGTCACAGCCAGGATGGTGTGGTGAAAGTGGCACTGGATATTGGCAACTACCGATGTGACAGACTTGATGATTTAAATCTCTGTTGTGAGACTGACTTTCACTTTTATGTTGTGTACCACACAGAGAAGCCAGAACACTGTGCTTGTTCTGGTGACCTGCTTCTCCAGGAATTGCACGTGGCTACACACATAATTAATATTAATACAGTGATCAAGTTTGGGTATGAGATCATGACTGAAGAATTGTGATACATGGATACATAGTTGGGAGACGTAGGTCAATAAAAAATGCATGATTTTCATCACGTGCCATTCACACAGGTGTCCTAGCAGAGTAGTCAACAATATGAACTGCAAAGCATTAACAATATGTTTGTTGTTTTTAAGATACATGTCACTTGGTTTGATATTTCGTTACCCATCATTTCGTTACGGTTATATGCAGCGCTAGTCGCACAGGAAAAATGGCTGAGAGAATTTTAGACCAGCAGGCCCAATATGTGCATGTACTTAACAGCCTTTATCTGCTGAAGCCACTGCTGTTTGGCTTCCTGCGTGATGTCACAAAGGTCAAGTGAGAGGTCAGAGCAGCACAACTTCTTAAACTAATTAAGTCTTTGTTAACCTCGTAATTACAAGTCAGAAATCAGTAAATACGCCACTTCCGTCATGACTCGGGTGTGGCACTACACACTACGCACACACTAGCATTTTTGAATACTTACTTTTTTTACAACAAGATATAATTTGTTTCTCGTTGGAATTACTTGATTACAATTTTTTTTTTGCAACAATTGCGTGTCATCCTGACCCCGTTTCTGGCGTGTTTACAGTACCAAAGGACGGGCTGAAAAGCCAGGCTGCATTTGATGAAATCCGCATGTCATACATCAAGGAGCTTGGCAAAGCCATCGTGAAGCGAGAGGAGAACTCCAGCCAGAACTGGCAAAGGTTCTACCAGCTCACTAAGCTCTTGGACTCCATGCAGGAGGTAAGCTGGGATTTCTTACAATTAGCAAACAGAAACATTCTTTATTCAAGTACGCAAACACAGACACAAATGCTTGGCCTGCGCACGGTTCCTTTGAACTTAATTTACATGTGTTCTTGAGTTGCTGTTGTGATAACAAACCCTCCCTAGGAGGCGACAGTTAGCCCTTGCCTTAATGCTAAAAACGCAACACGTAGTTGTGTTATACATTGTGGTTTTGGAACCCACAAAGCTAACAATTTTAGTTGGTATTTAGGAACTTTTTCAGACCTAAGTGAAAATAAACTAGTGTTTTTGCAAACAAAGCTTTGGTCAGCATTGCATTAGATATAGAGACCAACATTCAGTCCATGTGTGTCGTTACGCCCTACAGTACCCCAGCATTAGCCTGCTGTCCCGGGGTTGCTTTGTTGTCCATATTTTGTGTGGCATGCACAAAGCCCTGTTGAAGTTCTGATTTTGTCCACAGATGGTGGAAGGCCTCCTCAACTTCTGTTTCTACACGTTTGTGAATAAATCCTTGAGCGTGGAGTTCCCCGAGATGTTGGCGGAAATCATCAGCCATCAGCTACCAAAATTTAAAGACGGGAGCGTCAAGCCTCTTCTGTTTCATCAGAAATGACTGCCTTAGATTGTAACAATGCCTTAACAATACCACCCTTCCCTTACCAGCGTTAGTCCAACATGCCCGCTTTCCCCCCAAACCGTCCTGAATGGAGGAACACAGTCGCTTCTGCTTGGTTCTCAAGGAAACGGGTGAAGCTCGCCCTTCAGATGGAGAATGGAGCAGTTAAGGACCGAGTACAGTTATGTTCAAACCTTTCAAGCCTTTGTGTCCACCTGAAGCAGGCGAAATATGACATCTTTTTATCGACATTTTCTCTTGTTTTGCATGTACACTGTTGAAATGTTTACAAAGGTATATCAAAAAAGGGAAAACGTGCCTTTTTTGTGCTTTGCGAATTGACTTCAGCCATCTCTCAGGCTAACGCACCTATTTTGCATACCTGCTTTCGTGTCGATATATCACACTAGTCACGCCTGTTTCCACCTGCAACTGAAGAGGCTGCGATAGTTCTCTGTAGTTGGCAGCTTACCGGCCCCCCGAGGTGCTGAAGTTTAGCTCGAGAAGCCGCTTGTGGAACCTTGAAGCAGCCCATTTCTGCTGATTTTGAAGTATCATCGAAACTGCAGGCCGTATAACAATGTTGTATGCAGCATCATCATAAACGAATCTACGATTTGTTCCACGACAGACAGCAAGTAGGAAGCTTCTCTTTGGATGTAAATCAAGCTGACGTAATAGAACTGAAATTCAACAACATTGAAATACTGAGTTTTCTGTTTGTTGATTATTAGCTCAGGTTCGTTTGAAACAAATGACCATTCTTCACCTGTTACATGAGTTCAGATGTCATTTAGAGAGCCGATGGCCTTTTCAGAAATTCAGGGTTAATTTGTCAGATTTAGCGTCCATTCATTGTGGTCAGGTGTAGATTATAATAGCCCAGCATTCATACTGTTCAGCATTTGACCCCCACATCTCGCTTGTGTGAGTTTATTTGTGTGTGTTTAAAGGGTTTATTGTATTCATCCTCTGCCATCCATCCATCCGATTTGTTTGATGTACCCATTCTTATTTTCCATCATTTTTTGACTGTTGAAAATTTTCATTTTTGGAATATTCTCAACATATTCAAAATCCAGTAACCTGAGATTTGTGAGATCTGCTGTCTGTCATTTGCCTTTCAAGTGTCCATGTGGTGCCAAGCCACAAATCTCTCCTTTGTGGTAACTTTCAGAACAAAATTAACATTTGTTTTCCTGCGCTCTGCAATGTTCACTCATTGTTGCGTGTTAGCTGTGCGCTCCACCCTTTCACATGTACTCGCAGGAACTGCGTCAGCTGCGCTTTATTCCCAGCATAGAGCAAAACTGAACCAAAATATAAAACGTTTGTCTTATTACTCACATTTACTCACATATTGTAACTTACCTGAATAGTGTTGCTCTCTCTGTGAGAACACAAAAGGAAAATTTCTTAACCTATTTGCAGTTCTTTCTCACCAATTAAATGTGCGAGAACCAATTATGTTTGGTGTCAGTGACATCAAACCTGGTGCTACGTTTCAGACGCAGCTTTTTGAACATGAATGCAGAAGCAAATGATGTTTAGGAGCTTCGGCAGAAGGATCAGAGGAAGATTATAGGTGAATAACAACTTTGATTTCAGTCTGTACCTTATCACATGACTTCAGAACGGTTATGTGAATAAGCTGTGAGATGTGTCTGAATTTCTCTGGCTGTGTTAAATGGAAAAAAACACAGCATGTGGGTTTGGAAATATGTGAGAGTGAGTAAATAATGACAGAATTTTCTGTTTTGGTTGAACTATAACTACAGGCTTCTAGTCTTCTAATTATGTTAGGATACATGCTGCACTTATAAGCATTTTCCAAGCTTCACCCTGCAGTATCGCGTACATTTCTGTGTAAATATTCCCAGCTCCTTCCTGAACATTCAACATTAGATTCATTAGAAAAATACGACCAAATTTGGTCATTTGATGAGGCCAATATGTCCAATTTTGGCACTGAATCGGCGACACCAGATAATGGCGTCAATTTGGCACCCCAACCCGCTGCGCCCATGTACAGTATTAAAACTCTTATGGTGACCAGAGGGTTCAAGTTAATTCCCAGTAACACTGTTGGTTGTCATTAGCTGGCAGGCTGTATGTATTGCCCACAGTGCTGTAACAGAACCTCATGTTGGCAACGAGCTGTGCTTTAGGCTTCTAATCTATACTCAGTGTTTCGAGTGACTGTTTGTTTAACATTCATTTCCATTTAACCAACATGAAATGGAATCTACACAGTAGATGTCCCATAGTCTCCATGCGGATTCCTTAAATATTTTAGCGTATTTTCTGAAACTGTTTTTACAAACTCCACTGGGTTTGCAAAAGTTTCTCATTTTTTAATCGTTTCACAGCAGGCCTTGCAAAGGGAGTCCGTGAGCCATACAGTAGGTTGATGAAAATCAGGAGAACGCTGAATTTTTGTTTGTTTTTTGGAAATCATTCACAATTTGTAAATGAAGCTAAAATATAATTAAATGAATCCTCTTTGATATATAAATCATTTTACAACAGAATAATTTTAATACATAAACTTATATAGACCTTTTTTGTCAATAGATGTATTGCACATGCGCTTTTAAAAAAGTGTTCATATGTTGTATGTAAATTCTATAAATCAATAGGAGAAATGTAAGAGTAATCACTGTTTTAAAGAATGACAGCTTAAAGTTGTAAGTAGGGGGAGACTTGAGTATATTTTGTATAGTGCAACAGAGTGACCAAAGCAATGCAGAGTAAAAAAAAAAGAAAAAGTATTTAATGCAGTTATATTTTAAAGTAGCACTTACTACCCAACTTTAGTACTTTATTTTATCCTTTCCTATTTTTTGTGGAAATTTAGGCTTTGGTCTCATGTATAATGCTGTAAAATTTACTAGTCATTAGAAAAAAAAGAAAAGAAAAAAAAAAATATATATATATATATATATAAAATATATATATATATATATATACACACACACATTTTACATGTGTGTAAAAGTAATGTATCAGAGCCTGGAAATTTGCACTACCCTAATACTGGCCTGACATAATCTATTTTGTACAAAAATTCATGCAAATACTATCTTTAAAGATTAAGGGCAAATCATATTTCACTGGTATATGGCTTTCATTAAAGTCTTTTTGTTTGTTTGCATTTGTTATATGTAAAAGTAATCCAATGTAAAGGATATATGTTTATTTGTTCAAAGAAATAGTTTTGTATGACTTCTGTATTACACCTCTCCTGTAGTCAGTGTCGATCTTTACACCTATTTGATTAAATGTTGGACAAAAGTTGTTTGGAGGGACAATAGTGTGTTTGTTATACTGTGAAATCAATGTGCTAGTTTGGTATTTTGTCCCTTGTATATGAATTATGACACATCTAGACTTGGACATGGTTTATTTTTCTCTCGGCCATATAACTGCTCTGTAAAGTTAAGAATACTATCAAGCTGTCATTTTTACAAAAATACGCTGTACAGTAGTTCAAAAGAACGCTCTTTTTACATGCTTAGAATATATTTCTTCTGAACCAAATGTACTCAAATCAGACTAAACCAGCTCCAGATAGTTTCAGTTTTCTTATTGCAAAAATAAAATGACCATCAATATGTATTAAAATGAAAACTGAGCTATCAACTCTGTTTTTATTTAATAGTAAAAAAATCTAAACAACTTGACCATTTCTGTTTTTTTACATTTGATATCCTAAAGAATATTAAGGCTCAAAAAATGTTAAATGACTTTTTTTTAAAAAGTATTTTAAGCTCAATTGGTATGTCCAGAAATTTAGTATGCTACAATAAAAATATATACAGCATAATTCACATTTTACAGAAACAATATACCTTATGAATTGTCACTTATTTACAATGTTAATACACTCCAGAACACAAATCTCATCAGAGATAATGCATTATAAATAAGAGTGCTTTACATATGACATTAATTCACATTAAGGAATATTTTACATTTTTTTAACCTACATGCTAAATAAGAAAAATTGAATTTTTTTAAATGCTTCCTGAAATACAAGAGTGCAAGAGTTTTTTCCCTAGTTAACAGGTACTGTATCTCTTAGTAGTCCTACACAATACTGATACAAGCATCTGAAAACATAGATGAACATTAAAAAAGCTCTAGACTGCATAGAAACAGCATACAATTTACAAGATGCCAAGTGCTCATGTATAATAGCATCGTTATCAAAAAATCATTATGAGGAGCCCCTGTTTAAATTTAAAGATTATGGTTTAGGCAGCAGCAACTTGGTCCCAGGGTTTTCCCTTTTACCTTGGGCTGAACTTTAAATGTTTTATTTAAATTGCATTGTGGGATATGCAGAATAATGACATGCTAGTGGAACGCCACAGTTGCCAAAAACCCACGCTATGACTTGGGCATACTAACTTAGTTTTTCTGTTTTAAGGTCATTTTCTTTTCAAAATGTGGGTCTCTACCTCGCCGGTCTCGTAGACTCAGATCAAAAGTATGTCCCTTCCAGCTAGAAAAACTCTACATAGTTCTCTGGGATTAACCCTGTTTTCCCATCCAAAGTGCCTTCCAACCAGCCGGGCTCCCTCGACGGATGAACTATAAAACAAGAAAAGATGAAAACAGAAGTTCATTTTGGGTGACGCTGAAAGCTTTATTCTTCTGAGAAAAGTGACCCATGTGACAACAGAGTTTCTGTAACTTCATAGTGTGAAATCTGGTCTGAGCTGTATCTAACACCCGGTCAGCCTTTTGAAGAAATGTTCTGTATTCAAGTCAAGCTTCACTGACATGTACAATGTGTATTATCAGAAAAAATATTCAAAACTATATGTATCTATATATATAATGTATGTATATATGTGTGTTCTAATAAGCTGATAATATAAATATAGGGGAACTTACAAGGGTTATGCCTACTGTCAGTAAGTGATTTTATTTTAGCATGTTTTGGGCACTGAAACATTCTCAATAATTCAACATTATGCTTTAAATACTGTTGATAAAGCTTAAAGATGCAGTGTGTAATTTCTGTAATACTTCTGTCACTAGTGCCACAAAACCTTTCCTCATCTACCATTGGTCAGTCAAACAACTAGCCACACCTCCAACTCACACCATTGGCTGAGATTCTCATACACAAATGAGCTCAGGACAAACCTACTTAGCTAACGAAATATACCTGCTACACCCACTGGCAGTTAAAAATAGAGCCATCCCGGTGAGGACTCACCATTCTCAAATATGGTTCCAGCGATGAATGACAGCTCAGAATCATGTTCGGCCTTGCAGGCGTACAGTGCCCGTGCTTTACGTATAGGAGGACTGAAAAGAAAAAAATTAAAATATTAGCACTGTCCACTGACTTAAAAAGAAAACAATTCCGGAACCAAGGTGATACCCTTCCTTTCACTGTAGTTTATCCGACCTTGTGCATACTGTAGTACATGATTATAGTAATCATTATGTAATATGGTATTGCCACACTACCACCACAGTAAGAAATTATGAGCATAAAAATCAGAAAGTAATATGTAAAAATGTATGTTTATTGAATGTACCATGGTATTGCTTGAAGTACCCTTGAGTATCATATTAATACCATGGCAATGGATATGGAAATTATTCGGCAACTATAGTATTATAACCTGATATGGTGCTATTATAGCCTGAGAAAAATGATTATATTTCATTTTGGTGGCTGATTTAAAGTCCTTCATGTCATAATTGGATCATTAAACCTAAAAGCATTATAGGCAGAAAAACAGTTAAACAAATAGTAGAACATAATACAATATTAAAGGCATAGTTCACCCACAAATTACATTTCTTCCATCATTTACTCACCCTCGTGTCATTCAAAACCTGTGTGACTTTTTTGCTTCCGAGGAACACAAGAAGATATTTTGAAGTATGTTGGTAACCAAACAACAATGGCATCCATTGACAGCCATTGTATGGACACAAAACCACAGAAAAAGACATTTCTCAAAATGTCGTCCTCTGTGTTCCACAAAAGATGAGTCGTATAGGTTTTAAATGTCATGCAAGTGAGTAAACAATGGAATTATTTTCCTATTTTTTTGAACTATTCCTTTAATGAGTTCACATATTAGGGATGCATTAGTACATTAGTAGGGGTTAAGGAGAACTAAATGTTAATGATTGGAACACTGCCGTGCTATAGATAGCAGTCTAAGCAGGTCAGCGGAGGACACACACCTGATGGGAGAGCATTCACTGGAGGTGGAGGAGGCCAGCTGGGGGCTGGAGGGGGCTGAGAACATCGGCCAGGAGGGGGAGCGCGGTGAGGTGGGGCTGGCTGAAGCTGGGCTGTGTCGGACACACATACGTACAGCACTATGTGACCCCAGCAGCAACATTTATGTTACAGCAGTTTCACAAGAGTATCTTGAATTTGCATTTTGCTTTGTTGTATTCACACAAACTGAGAACTGCAGTCAAACACGCTTGCAGGAGAATTTAACTAAAAATCCAAAATCTGTCGTTCTAAACCCGTATAACTCAGTCTTGCTCAGAACACAAGAAGTTTTGAAGAATCTTTTGTATTACACAAAGGCAGCAGTCATTCAGGTTCAGAAAGTTAAAAGGTTCACTTTTAAGAGTTAAACATGCAGACTCTGAAGAAAAAAGTTATAATGTGTTAATATATGCAACATGCAATTAGAGAAATTACATTAAAGCTATTTGCTTTTTAATGTCTCCTATTTCAGATCATTATTTACAGGGATTTTTCCTCTTAAAATACTGTAATAAAAGGTGATAAGGAGGTTGTGGAAACTGGCTTACCTGGATGACACACTGCTGCGAACCTTTGGATTTTGACTGGAAGTGATAGAAAGGGAACTGATGAATGTGGATTCTTTACAGTCTTTTACATTATCTATTTAAACATGATAACTGCTATTACAGAGACATTCATGTTTGGACAGTGCAATACAGACTGTTTGAACTGCGTTGATTCAGACAGATAACAATGACTGTTCAAAAGTGATTTTCATTTACTTTGAGTCACCGCACTCAACAACACATCCTACACAATGTGTTCATCTTTTGTCTTTTAAGAGAATACAACATCCTTCAGTTTAATGTTTCCTCATAATTATCATCATTATGATCTTCATCAACAGCAGCAGGTTGATGAAAATACAGGTACTTCTAGAACAATACAATACAAGTAGAATTGTGCTTCATTTTCTTTAGCATGGCTCCACGATATGAAATGATCCAAGTACCACAGATGCGCATATAGCAATGGTTTGCAATAATTGATATTATATAACTATTAGTTTCAAATCATATTTAATTTTTTTAGAAGCATTATCGTATCACATACCGCATTATTTACCAGGTTACCGCATATCGAAATTTTCAATATTGTGCATCTCTGTTCTCCAGTATGATTAAATAACACAAGTAAACTACACCTTTAATATACTATGAATCAATGTACTGTTATTTCTCATTTAAAATGAACACTAACCACAACAAGATTTTTACGTTGTTTTACCAATGAGCAAACACCTTAGCGGTCCACCCGGTTCTATGCTATTCCGATCTCTAGATAAGACTGTTTCAATGTAAGCCTGGGTGATTTTTCACCTGTCTGCAAGACTATAATTATAAATCTGATTGCTTAGAAAAGTAATAGCTCATCTGTCTTCAACAAAACTGCACAATTTGTGCTATAATTTATGACCATGGCACCAACCCTGCAGGATCAGTTATGTTCTTCAGTTTCACGCCTAGGGTTCAGGGTTCGAACAAACATCTGAGTAATACAAATTGGTGATGTGCGTCCTAGCAAACCCCACCGAATAGCTGCAAAATGAGTGTCCTCATTTAGCGCGTCAATGTTCCTGTGTGTCTCCACTAACAGCTTGAATACATCATAAAATGAAAATGATCTCAAGCAACACAAATGAGTAAGTGGACGTTATCATAACACAGGACCAAATGAAGCAGCTTATAGGACAGTGCAGAGCTAGTGGCCAAACATTCGTCACACACAAACACGCTCATCGTTAAACTGATGAGCACCTACTCGGAGATAGTGGGGTTGTCATGGGAACAGTATGACCTCATGTGGTGAGTTAGTTAGTAATTATCTAAGTGTCCATACATCTAGACGTGTTGATGCTCTGACAGATTTAGCCAAATTTCACCGTTCTCTTATATATTTGCATGGGGTATTATTCGGTTTCTGTTTAGTTCAGGTCCTGGATACTGATTGGTTAATACAGCCTTACAAATTATCTACAATTTTAGTCACGATTGAACCTCCTACAGTAGCTACAGTATCACTGGGCAGCACCTAAGAAGCCCACTGTTTACCCCACTATTAAAGGTAAAGCCCACTTTTTAGCTTCCAGTGACTGTCTTGTAGCTTCATTAATTTGAACAATTAAACTAATAAATAAAGTGGTTTCTATGACAACATGACTATTTTATAAAAGTAAATAGACGCTCAAGGTCATGCTGTAGTCACTTATATATTATCCCTGCATATATCTGGATGTTCCTTATACAGTTTCCTGTAACAATCACATCATCATAGATGATTGTATACACTTGCCCTTTCCACTCAGTCAATTCAATCTTTAGTAAGGCATCACTCTCATTTTCTAGACCAGGAGAGTTGCTGCCCTGGCCAGTGTAATTCAATTGATCCCACATTTCCTCAGGTAGTCTATCAATCTCCAGGTCAGCATTGATTTACAGCCTGTCGGCTCCTGTGAGGCTTCTGTAGATGGATTTATCAGCAGTCACACTTAATACAGATCATCTCAGCCCTGTGGCTTTATACTGCTTATCCTCAGGGCTGAATTATCACTGTACACAAACACACACACACTCCAGTACTGAGACTATTAATCTCTTAATATCATAACCCCAGATTAATCTCCAAAAACAACCAAACAAAGGGAGGTTTCAATGAAGCTGGAGGAAAAGATTTCCTGTTAAATCCATAAAAAATTATTTAGATGCTAAAGTATTAGTACTGTCTGTTTGTATTTTTGTATATTCAGTTGTAATCTGTAATCTCAGTTACAGTGCATATTTGAAAGACATAAATTATCTTCAAGATCTTTATTATGTAAATTTAAAGATCTTAAAACTGTGTGATGAGTGCAGGGTATTATTAACTTATTACATAACTTAAACAACTTTATTTAAGGTAAAAGAACTATTTAACTATTCAAAGTAAGACTTCAGAAAGGCAGAGAAAGTCATTTTGTTGATATGCTGTACAGTAATAACTGACATCATCCATGTCTGTGAAGCTTCAGAAGGGACAGAATCCCATAAAAGCATCATACATGTCTTTTGAAATCATTCGTTAGCTCTGTGACAAAAAGGCAAAAATGTAGGTCATTGTTCTCTAAACAACATCTTCAAAGCTCTGAAATGCATTAGGAGGGAAGGATAAGTAAATAGCAACATAAATTTTCACCTAAAGTTTATCATATGGCTTTAGAATATAATAACGTCCTACTTTTATAATGCTTTTTATTTTTTCAACACCATCTTTTGATGGTCACAGTGCAGAGTCGAACCTTTAATTTAAAGTGGCCACTAAAAACATGTTCACTCAAAATCATGTCATGGTTTCGTTACAGTTGAGACAAGACCGTGTGATGGTTTGAAGTGGGCGAGTTGTTTACTTTGTAATTAATCTGTCCATTTCCACCTGCTTGACCTATTGAGGTTGATTTCATCCGGTTGCAAATAACAGTGAGTGTTATTAACAGAGTAATTCTGTATTTCCACTGTTATCCACCCCTACATTCACATCACACATAAATGGAGACAGCATATCTACTGGTGTCACTGTTGGACAGTGTTACTTTAGAAAAAATCACTATATTTGATCCTATAGTCCTGGTTTACACCTGGTATTAGAATCTGTGTAAAATCCATCTTCTTGATCACTAATCAGTGAATTACACATCGTTGATAAAACGCATACACTTCATCAGAAATACTGAAGAAGGTTCATTTTGTGCATTGGTCTATGCTTCTGAAAAAATGCCCCTGCTAGTCACATAAGAGTCCCGTGTGAACCCCATTTGTCACTAAACATAAAAGAGATACAACGCTTATATTATTGTAGAAAATGGCTTTCTTCATTTATTTTTCCAATAAATTAATTCAAGATGAAATGGATGACATTATAAACATTATCACTTATCAAGCTTAATGAAAACCCTTAAGAGAATTAACAAATTAGATCTATAAAAACTAAATTGTGCATGGCTATTAATTATACATTCCCATTTGATACTTAGTTCTCCACTCACTTTTATTCACGTATAATCTTGTGTATGTTTTTAGTGTTTTAAGAGAGAGACTGCCTGATAGTTTAGCAAAACAAAAGCAAAGATTGTCTTGGCTTGCCTTCAAGGCTGATTAATAGCTTTGTGTATGATACAGAGAGAGGGGAATGTTTCTAAGCCTGTATTTCATGAAAATGTTTAGAGATCAGAGTCACCAGGATTGTCTTTATTTCCTTTGCAATGTTTGTTTGTATGTTTACATCACAGGAATTGCTTGCTGTACTGTACCACTGCACACTTTTTATATGATGTGAAATAAAAGTGTGATCTGATGGTGAGATTGGAAGAGGGTCACATACTGAGCCATGAGGGACACCAGCTAAAAGCAGCAGATATGCATAGATCTCAGCAGTGATGCCTCTCAACAGTAAATATTATGGCAAGCAATTGAGAGAATCTGAGGGCTATGTTGGGTTTTAGAACTTCCGTTCACATAATAAAACCTCCAAGCCAACAAAGACACAACCAATGTAGGGCAATGAAAAACACAGATCGTATCGATAGGCTGATCAGCCCACAATGTAATGACATGTACTTTTGACCCCAAGCAAAGGAAGACAGCAAAAGTGTAATAAGGTGCAGGATAAATTACATCCCATAATTTGGAGTCATACCTCAGGTTAGGGGTCTGTTCAAATTTCTAACCTTATACATGAGGAATGCTTACCTTAGAAAACACTACTAATGTTTAACAAACTATTTTACAAACTTGCAACAGTTTAATCTGACCTCAGCACGGTCTGTAAAGTATTATTTTAAAAGAATTGCCTGCATTCACACTGCTAATATGTTTCCAACAAAGGACAAGAAATTAGTCTTCTAAATTGAAAAATCGCTCAAAATCCTGTCATGTTACAATTTAGACAACACCAAGTGATGGTTCAAAGTAGGTGAGTTGTTTACTTTGTAATTAATCTGTTTATTTTCATCTGCTTGACCTATTGAGGCTGATTTCATTCGCAGCAGTTGTCAGCAGTGATGGCTCTCAACAGTAAATATTATGGCAAGAAACTGAGAGAATCTGAGGGCTATGTTGGGTTTCATAATTTCCGTTCACAAAATAAAACCTCAAAGCCAACAAAGACATAACTAATGTAGGGCAATGAAAAACAGATTGTATCGATTAACTGATCAGCCCACAATGTGATGACATGTACTTTTGACCCCAAGCAAAGGAAGACTGCAAAAGTGTAAAAAAGGTGCATCAGTTTAAACTGATCTCAGCACGGTCTGCAGAGTATCATTTTGAGAAAATTGCATGCATTCATACTGCTAATAGGTTTTGAACAAAGGGAAAGAAATAAACAAGTCTTCTAAATGAAGTTCTTGAGAACATGGATATTGGGTGGCCATTTTGTATGTTTGTCCTTGGTATCACTCAGCTTGTGTTAAGCAGTATTAAAACTCTCATCCCACAACTTTGCGGAACAATGTTTTCCAAAATGGACACCATAATCTCCATCATTCATTACCCACCAGACTGAGAGGCAAACAGCAAAAAAACTTGTTGGTGACTGGAAGAGTTACGGGAAAAACATTATGGCAGATCCCATGTAAGTGTGTTTGTATTTATTCGTGTGTGCGCTTTAAAGGAGAATCTATAACTTTAGGATCATAGAAAAATACATTTTCATTGTTCTTTTAATGTAAGAAATTGGATCTGCAATGCAGACAGACTTTAACATTGAAACTGTGACCTGCTGGTTGGTGCATATGGTTTAGACATGTTGAGCTGTGATGCTTATGAATGATGCAGTTTTATGTCCAGCCAGTGACACTATTTCTTTTTTTTCTATTTCTTACCTTTGAAAGTTTTTTAAGACCTGTATTTTTTTCACAGGTTCCCCAATCATAACAATCATAATTTACATATAGCAGCAAGACTGTTTAATTATGGATCAGAGAGAGGGGAATGATCATAAAAAATAAATTACTGTTTGAAAGGAACCTTGACTAACAAATACAAATGAAAGAAAGTGTAAGACATAACCTCTTTACAACATGTACACTTACAGTGAAGTAGGCCGACTTTGCTTGGGCAGCAAAAGTCCATCTTGGTCTCCGGTGGGCAGGCTGTTGAGTCGGGTCCAGTTGGGTGTGTTGTTGCAGTTGACTGATTGCAGGCCCGCCTGTAACTCTGCACTGGAGTTTACCACCACACTGTTCCTCTTCTCCACTGCTGATGGAAAACCAGACATGTTGCTATCCCAGTGAAGAGTAAATAACATGCTAATGTTGATTTCTACAGCCTGTGGCTCAGCTGGGTCTGGTGGGATCTAGCGGTTCGTTTTTCTTGAAAGGTGATTTGTACAGTATATGTATATTAATAAACCATCCCGGTTATACTGTACTAGTGCTGGATAATGTCTTTCAACAATACAAAATAAAGTAAAAATACAACATGGTCTAATATGTCTGAACAAATAAAGTTGAAAGTTTGGCACATGACTAGCAGGAGTCTGTGTATACTGTAGTTGTTGGGAGCAGGCTGGTGTCAAGGCCTGGTTGTGCCAAACTGAAATTTCACTTTTAAATTTGTAGCACAACAATTTATGTATTTATGAATTCAAATGTTTCCCTCAAGTAGAACAGTTTACAAAAAAGACACACTGGGACTATTGTGTTTAAAGTACGTGAAACAAAAAGAAAAAAAAAACATTCCTGGGATGAAGACAACATTTCTGCTGTTAAAGAATCAGCATTTATTTTAAGTGAAACTGCTGTACCTTTGTCTTTGTCTGAGAATGAAGGGGTGTGGAAGAGTGTGAGGGGTCTCTCACTGCAGGACGGGGCCTTGCTGTCTGCACTTCTCTGCCTGTGCAGGTTAAGTTGGGAGTTTCCTTGTCCTCCTCCACAGACCGGCATGTCTTTAAATATCTGCACAGTGGAGACGCAATTGAAATCAGCATGTAGCTGTCCACAGTGCCACAATAATGGGGTCAGTGTCTCCACAAAAATAGGACAGATTGAAATGGCTGCTACTGGTCCTGATAAGAGCCCTTATTAAGAAGCTAATATTAAGAAAGTTAATGAAACAATTCACCCCCATTTCTTCATGTCGCTTCACACCCAATATGATTGAGACGGTGACCAGTGGCTGCCGGTCAAATGTGACACGTCCGCATGCGATTACACAGCAGTGTTGGAAGGAAAGATTACAAGCAAATTCAATTATTTTAATTTCATTTCAGCCTGTTTTTCTTACACAGAGCTACTGGTTTGCCTTCAAAAGATTGGCAATACAGCGCAAAGGTCGTAAGGGCTGCTTTAATGGTACTTTTACTTTTTTCTTTTAGGAGTTTGAAAGCTAAAGGTCACTGTATTCTTTCATTGCACGGAAAACATCAGTTTTACTTTCTGCAAAACATATTATTTTGTTTTGATGAGGACAAAAGGTTTGAAACTACACAGGTTTGAACATTATCTACCAAGTGCTGAAAAAAAACCTTTCAGTTTTGACTTTTCTCTCTCTGTTTTCTCACAGTGTTCCCAACTAGCTTGTTACATTTCAGAAAAAAAGTGAGTGGTACTTCTTCGTGCTAAACTTAATGCCACAGTGCCACAATGTTGTGGGTGGTTGCCAGGGTGTTGATATGCAGCCGTAAAGTATTATGTGTAGTTGTTAACATTTTATGTAGTCACTAGGGTGTTTTGGTGGTTTCAGGGGCTTTGCTACAGAAGGCGCATAATAGGGTATTCTGGATACAAGATGGTTGCTCAAAGGCCCAAGTTAAAAGAGCCAATGTGCCTCTGATATCTTGGCCTCTAAATCTAGTCTCAGTGTGTCTACACAAGTATGTTTACTTAAAAAATAGCACTTCTCCTGGAACAATCTGAATAATTTTAGGTGTCAAAGTATAACACTTAAGGTGACTACCCTTAAAATTAACTCCGCCCACAACACCCCTTTAGGCAGTGTCGTGATGCAGGTTGAGGAATCGACATTGAGTCGATTTACATGTTACCATGGTGACCCACTCTAAGCTGCTTTACCTTGAAGTCACCGCTGGCTTTGAAGTTACCTGTTACAGCAAACGTGGGCTTTGTGAGCCCATTAAAGAGGGTTTCACCACTGTATAAACACACGTGTCGTCCCCTTTAACAGAGGATTTACATCTTTCATTCACACCCTAGTGTGAGCAACAGCTCATAAACGCTGTCAGGACAGAAGTGACCGGCAGCAGAAGAAAACCAACTGATCCACTTTATTATAATAACTCTTAATCACTAGAGATGATGGTTGATATGATACTACTACTAATTACTGGAAAACGTGACTTATATTATTAATACCATTATGTAAATTAAAGGCTATAATTGTAACTGTACATGTGTTGTGAATATTTGCTTGCAAAATTGCTTGTAGAAACAAATAACAATGTAAAGTCAGCCTGTGTGCAATGTAAAACTGAAAATTTAAGCAACACAGGTTTTGCATCAACTGATATTATTGTATTTTTAATTAGTCAGTTATTAAGCTAGCCACCCTAGCTAAAAGGGTTTAAGCACAAAAAGTTAAATTAGCCAGTAATGTCAGTTGAGTCTTGGTTATGATCATTTACCCAGAAATTCCACATCAGTGGAATATTCCACTCTTAATCATCACCTATTTCTTAAAGAGAATCTAAACATACCCGTTCATGGTTCTCGATGAGGATTTCCACCACAATGTTCTGAAACTTGATGTCCATGATGGCAGCCACAGTCTCCTCCTGAGGCCTCAACAGCGTTGGGCCGAACACCACGCCGAGGTTAGCTACTGTCATCAGATTCTGCTGGTGGTGACTGGCCACTCTGGTGAGAGATAACAGCCTCTTTTAGCTTCAAAAATAGAATAAAATCTTTATTTAATCGTCACACGCCTGGGGCCTTTCAGGTTACATAACCATGTTAAGTTACAGGAGCCCTTTGGAATAACCTGAGGATCCGTGTCATTGTTAAAAGCTCAGTGGAGTCAAAACATTTTGTGGCTTTCACTGCAGAGTCTGATGTCTTTGACATCATCCACAAATAAATACATATAAATAAACATATTTGCATGACACATCTTTTGTATATACATCAAATATGAAAATCTTTCAGTTATATCAATACTCAACTACTAGGCTACACCACTCCCTTTCTTTTATGTAATATATATCCTGTAAAATATATTACAGTACTTTGTTTTTTTGTTGCTGATTGTACCAAATGAAGCTCAAAAAAGCGTTTGGATTTATACAGTCCTACTTCAAATGATGATTCAGTGTCCACAGAACTATTAGGAATTCCTCCAAATCGCCGCTTTTCCTACAAGATTAATAAAACACTAGCTAAGCTATTACAATTACATCCTGTAATTGATCATCATTAAATTAGAGACACTGAACTATCCAAATACAATATCCAATACAAATTCTAATGGCTGTCAGATATTTGAAAGATATTTTGCAAATGAACTGTTGTGTTTCATTGGTATAACAACATCAGAATCACGCACTACCTAACTATTCCAATCACGATTCCCAATGCGACCGATAACACTTTGACAAACGAGGATATGCAAATAAAGAAAATGGGTTACTGAAACTTAACTCCTCTAATTCTCCTGTTATGAATCAGATATTTTGAAATAATCTGCTTTGTTATTTTTCTTAGAGGGTTTCCCTAAAACTCTACAGTAGTCCTGGATCTGCCAGGGTCACTGAGAGCAGTATCCACTGATGACAGCTGGGTGTCAAATTAGACTGGCACAAAAGAAAATGGAGCGGGCGAGAAGATGGAGGACAGGTGGAGGGAAACAAGCAGCTCTTTTTAGCAAGGCAAACACAAAGGGGACGGACCTTTATTGCCATCAGCAGGGTTAAGCTTTTACATAGCAGCAATCCTCTTAAAGCTTGTGCCGCTGCTGGATTTGTAACACAGTAAATGGGGGCGTCAACACTATAACTTACTTGGCCAAGTGTTTCATAAGAAGTTCCAGCATCTGGCGGTTCTTTTCCGGGAGACGGTGCACTATGGAGTGAATCTCTGCCACTCTCGCCTCAGGATTGTCCAGTTCTGGGCAGAAACAAAAAGCCAGAGAGAGATAAAATGGGCTGCAGTAAGGAAAGACAAGAACTTTTCTTGTTGTTCTCCATAGACTGTAGAAGTTTTATTGCTGTGTTTTACTGCAGTGCATTTCCAGCAGGAAAGGAAGTCTAGTCCCATTTGCTTCGCCCATGAGACTCTCCATTGCATAAATTTCAACATTCACACACACGTACAATACAACGTCAGGTCTGAAATTTTGCATCTGTTGGTGTTTTTGCAGGGATATCTTGTTTCCAAATCTGTGAGGTCACTTCCTGACCTGATCCGCACCCAAATGACACATTATTCCAATTAAAAATGTACTCATACTGATATATATGTGTGTGTGTTTGCCTCAGTGCAAAAACACAGGAACGACGCCACCTAGTGTGTGTCAGATCCACAGTGTCCATTAAGGGCAAGGCTAAGCCGACAGATGTGGGCTCTTAAAGGTCACTGAAATATTAGAGCAATCTATCTGGCTGCCATGATATCCTAATAATCCCCAGTGACAAGCGTACAGAGAGAGAAAAGAGGCATAGAAAGTTGTTTTAGACTTGACAGAAGAAGAAAATGAAGTATATTTTTAAACTTAAATGTGTTACAGTAGTACAGCCATTAAATGATAGGTAGAGAGAGGGGCATCAGAACAGATAATGTCACAAGCTGGATTTAAACATGCAACACCTCCATAATCTGTATAATTAATTATAAAAATCCCAGATGTTTGTGTGAACACACTTCAGATGACTTGCAATCAAGGTGTATAAAAAGAAAGGCCGTGGGGATTATACGAATAGTAGTTTGATGTCAGTAATGTGTGTGATTCATACCAACCATCTTCTAAAGAAAAAACAAGTTTTTGGAAAATGTATCATCAGAGAGATAGTTAAAAGAGTACCAGGTTTTCTTATCTTCAGAGCATGTAGCAACAATTGGAATAATCCTTGAATAAAGGCACACTAAAGAGACACAAAATTGTGTGTTCATGTTTTTGTGAGAAGAGTCTTTTCATTGAGATTGGGACAGATCCTAATCTCATGTATGACGCTGTCAGTGATAAAAACTGTTTGTCACTAATGCATGCAAGGCAAAACAGTCATGTCATAAAATCCTCCAAAATTCTTTTATGTTCCACAGAAGAAAGAAAGCCATAAGGGTTTTAAACGACATGAGGGTATGTTTAAAAAAAGATTTCATTTTTAGGTGAACTATTCCTTTAATTAGGACTATGCAAAATATAGTTCTATGGCTGGTTAGAAATGTTTATGGCATTTTTGAGCAAAAAGTTAATTTGGGACCCTGCCTCCGAGCACTGTTGATATTAAACACAGACCAGACTAATCGGTCAAGCTGAACTGATTCAAAAACTTACACACATTTACACACTCTTTTCAAAGTCTCCTGGCTCTACCGTCTCCAGTTACAAACACATTCACACGCACCATCTCTCTCCCTCTCTTTATCCGCACTCGCATATTCCCATCTCTCTCTGAGATGATGGGCAAACTCCAGATGGCACCTTGCCCTTTATCACATAAATGGCTTACACAGACAGGAATGAACAAGGGGAGGGGCCGAAAAAGTGAGCGAGAAAAGGAGAGACAGAAAGGGAGGGGCGGCCCTTTCCGAAAAGAGTTCGTGTGAGGACAAGGGCCTAGCTTCACCCTAAACCACCCTGAGAAAAAGAGACGATGATAAAGCAAAATGAGATAAAATGAGAACAATACCGCAAAAATAATTGTCTTATCCGTATCTTTGTCTCATTTTCCAGTTAAGATATTTAAACGGCCTTTTAGAATGAGATACATTTACATGAGAAGCAGATTCGTGTGAGATACTATGACACATTTTCCCTGAATAGTTTTTGAATTAAGTTTGTTTTTCTATGCCTGCTGGGGTGTTTTTCCTCAGGTAAATTTAGAAATCACATGCTTTCTTCAAAGACATGCAAGTCTTCTATTGTTTCTTTAAAAAGTTTATTGAATTAAAATACATTATTAATGACCTACATAATGGCATAATAACTAGTCATCCTATTAATGGATGTTGTAAAAGCATATGACAGGTATTATACATTTAAAATCCATGTTTTAAAATCTAAATGTTTTATGGGTGCTTAGATAGCTTTACTGAAAAACCAAACAATACTGATCTTTTTTTATATATTTTTTTTGCAGTATACAACATAAATTGCAGGAGTTAAAGTTATGCTTCATTGAAAACCAAAGTTAGGCATTAGATATACTGTAGAAAGTAGGTCTGGAGGAGAAACAACATCCCCCGGGGTCTCAGACAACAGCCGCCACACTGTAAGTCCATTTTCTTTCCACCCCACCCCGATTTCCTGTTCCTGGCCGAGTTTTACTGGCTTGCTTGAGCCAGCTAACGCGTCTTATCAAAGAGTATCGGAGTAGCACAGTAGTCAAATAGTATCAAACAGTCAAAACAGATGGGGGGGGGCATAACCAGATGAACCAGACAAACAAGCAGAAACTCACTGGCTGCTTTGATGAAGCTCCTCTGGAACTGGTATGTCATCAGAGGTGCCGGTAACATCCTGGTAGCAGAGAAGACCAAAATAAGATTAAACGATTAGATGGCAGGCAAACAGATAAATAGACTCTCAAGAGGGAACACGTTTTATTTGCTAGCCTGCATGAATTTGTAGCATTTCAGTGAGTTAATGCCATAAAAATGTCCAGTTTACAATATTAGATACTAAAAGAGTAACTAGATTTGTATATTTCTGAAGAAAATGTGAGGGGTTGCCAAGATTTTCTGAATAGTTAGTGCACTGCTATGTCCACCAGTTCAGTTGCTTTAAAGGCTAATAGCAGATCACTCTATAACAAGCTGCAACATTTAAAGTATCATTCTTGCGTGTAACAGAAACATGTGGGATGTTGCATGCTAAAGTTTATTAGTAAGTTTTTGGGCTTTGTATACTAATAAAATTCCTAATCAATTTGACTGTGACCCTCTCCACTGGATACAAGCAGCAGAGTTCAGAGAGTTCAACACCCTGTGTGATGCCCTGGGCGATCGTGCTATCTCTGAAGGAGCCAATGCAAATTAATGCAGGTGAAAGTCAACACGCCCAGGACACAGCAGTCGGGTGTGAATGGGTGGGGGGTTGCTGGTACCTGAGGTAATGCTTTATTGCGCTGGTGATGGTCTTGATCTCCCATTCTGTGCTGTCCAGTTCCACATCGGCACAGGTTTTGGGGTCTAAATACAGGAGGGTTTACAGTATCTTACGGTTAGAGCAGGTTTACAGTATCTTATTATTACCGCATCATGTCGCTTGATGTGTCAACAACCACTGTTTACCAGCTCAGCATGTCGTAACCTTATTTACACAGGATACGTAAAATCTATGCTGTCTTATGTTCACCTAAAAATACATCATATACGCCCGTAAACTTACATATGGCTGCAGTGACCTGCCATCAGCCAATCAGCATCAAAATCACAAGCCATTTCCTCAAGCAAAACTGTCAAAGTATATCATTATCTTGGAGAATGGCAACTGAAGGCCGGTGCTTTCCCTTCCAGCAACACTACACACACAAACATCTATTCATCTGTTTTCACCTCAGGGTGGGGCCACATTCCTGTCACTCTTGCGTGACAAGAGTATTACGAGTGCATTTGAACTTAAACAGGTAAGAATTATGGATCACAGGTCATCAAAGTTTCCTATGAATACAACAATGTTAATAATGCTATTTGTGGTGTTTTAAACGTAGAGTTAATTACAATGCAATATGGGAGGAGCATTAAAAACCTTCGACATGGTGGCAAAGGTTAAGGTCAATGCGTTCAACGATTACGTGTTAAACTTGTTAAACGGATATGCTTCTGTTAATCTGGTCTTCAGCTTTAGCATTTAATGCTTTTTAGTCATAACATTGAGATAAGAGTTTTAAACTGCATAACTTATAAAAAGAACAGCATTATGAGGTAGATGTCTTTCTTGTAAAAAACATGTTATTATTCTAAAAAAAACTTTAACTTAAATAAGTTAATATTAGTAATTTAGGTTATTATTTTAAACTAAAATATTCATAGTTCCTTTCATAGTTCATAGTTCAAACACTCCAGTTCAAAGCTAGAATATATACATATACAGCGGAATCTTTTAAATTTTTATCTCTTGGTTTCACCAAAGCAAAATAAACTCGATGACAGCAGGATGCCGGTTCTCCCCGTCTCTCACCCATTGCCAGGCTGAGTAGTTTCTGCACCCTGGAGTTGACGCCAACGATCCTGTATAGCCCCTGTTCATCAATACCTGTTATTTCACAAGAGACAAAAGCACAGATCATCACACTTAATCATGTGCTGGTTCTGACCTGACCAGTACCTGTAGAACAAACAGAACACAAGCTGAAATGTACCTCTTGTTTCGACGGCATAGATGAACTTTTTAATGATGTTGAAGCCAATGACGTCTAGCTGAGCCACTGCATTAGAAATACATTGAGACAGAAAACATCAATACAGATTTCTCTTACACAGTTAAAACGAGTAGTAACAGTATTATGTGCTTATGAAAGCGATAATTAATTGTGTGTGATACTGAACAAAAATACAGGTAAAACTACTCAAGGCTGAAAATCCAAAATTTCATTTTTGGGTGTACTGTGCCTTTAAGAAAAAAACAATCCCATCACCGCCCACCCCGCACACACCCCCCCACCAGGAAAAAATATGCAACGGCAGATGACTGAATTGGCACCGTACTTACTGGCTTCATTCTGGCTGTCACGATTCAAGGTGTAAACCTGTAAGACAAGACATTTTGGTTATGGTTGCGACTGTTGAAACAAAGTCAAAGATTTGTATAGAAAACTTTTAATCAACCCAACAAGTGAGAGTTTCTGATGCCCATGTGTGCTGTGTATTTCAGGGCTATTCAACACACTGCAGCCACTGACAGCTAACAGTTTATTTGCATGTCTGCATTGTTTAAGTTGTTTAACTTAAGAAATGCAAATCATGTCACTGCACAGACATGCCCGAAATATTAATTTCTGGATGCAATTTGTACAATGTGATTCAATAGCTTGCAGCCCGGTTCTGAGTGCTATGATGCAGGCTGCAGACTATTGCGATCAAATTTTAACTTTAACGGGCAAACATTGCAGATTTTTGTAAAAAAGGCGTTTACGTAATCAATTACATAATCTGAATACGCACAGCGCAATGTTATGTCAGCGCAGATATGGCCCTGTTAAAGTGGATTGTGGGTGGTTAAAAAATATGCAGGTTTTTGCACTGAAATGCAGCACGCAAAGGGATTCCACCCCTGAGAGTGTCTTTTGGCATGCTGAGATTTCATAACTACATATAAAACATTACAGATTCAAGGACGAGAAAACACTCAGCCAAAGTGCTACATCTGAATTCAGAGCAAAAGGCCTTAATGTGCATATTTATGGGACATGATGAGTCTCTTGAATATGCATTCAAAATGAGAACTCAGTTTATCTGATGCATTCAGAAAGCAACCGTGCCATGCATGTGAAGATCTCTAGCATGAAGTCTATCAGATGTGAGAATGAAACAAATGTACGATCTCTCAGATAAAGTACCGGCTCTCTTCCGTCCATGGCTTCCATCCAAAGCCTGCGGTCTTCCTCCGACAGAGCCTGCATGGTGATCACACCAGGCCTGAAATATGAACGCACATCCATGCGCAGGCATGCGCACACAAACACATGCACACACACACATGCACACACATATACACAAAACTTATTTTTAG
>JAZGTK010001904.1:0-35204 GCA_036877625.1 Ambastaia sidthimunki | reverse complement strand
CAATTATAACTAACCAACACTCTGAAAGAAATGAGGAGGGGGTACTGCAGAAATTGACCCACTTAAATACAGTCAACAAAAACTAGCTTCTACCTTTGTGTTGTTTTGCTTTCCCTCTCGCCGCCTGTCTCGCTTTTGTGAGAGAAAGAAAAGGTTACAGAGAAATGATTGTTGTGCGATGTTTATGGTGGCCAAATAGCAGACAAAATTATGCTGTCAGGGACACATCCAGCTCGGATGAGGAGGACACAATTTAAAATTTTCACTGCTGAACACCTTTAATGACTCGTAATGCAAAAGGTGTGGCTAGTCCTATTAAACGTGTAGCTGAATCGATAAGAGGCATAATTGGAGTTGTTAGAGCAAATTATAACACGGCTATTATGTAGCAGTGCGACGTTTCTCTGTAAACTGTTATTACAGAAGAAGACTTTTTAATGCCGGGATTCAGAAGAGGGGGGTGTTATATGCAACAGTTATCTGTTATAATCATGACTGGCTTTATTGAACGCGACTTCACCGTCGCCACAGTCTTTTGTCCGCTCTGTAATTTCCTGCACCTTAGCCCGTCCGTTTCTGTTGTTGTTTATAGATATAAATGGGAGGTGCTAGTTAACCTAACCTCCACACATTTTTATGTTTCAACGTTCTGTTCCTGAGCAGTATTGACTGATATTGTACGACATGGACAGAGAAGATCCTATCCCACTTCATTTATATGTGAGCTCTGCTCTTCGACAGACAAATTGCTCAACCAGTCTGACAGACCTTAATGTACTGAAGCCTTTGTCAGCTGCTTTAGACAGATAAATATGTGCCTCGGACTTCATATATGACAATAGTAGTGTCAAAGCTACAAAGAGATAAACAAATAATAACTCACGAGGATGTGACAGGAAGACAATCGCCTTGCGCCATCCGAGCAGCCAGATGAACCGATTCGGACGTGTGGCGGACAGTGATTGGTTAAGACAAAAAACAAATAATAGTACTTAAAAATGTAGAGGTGGATGTATTGTATGAATCATTTTTAAAAGCGGTTCCTCTGTGTCCACTCAACGCTAACATCCTTATCAAAGACCATTCATTCTGAGTGGAAAAAAGCTGATATATTTCTAAAAATGAGTGTCAGAAAATAAGAGGTTAATAACAACACATTACTTGAGATTTATGCTTAAAACGTTCTGGCAATTTAAAAAAACAAAACACTTAGAGATACATACTCTGAAATCAAGGAATGGTCAATCCAAAATGTGAACATTTATTTACTCACCCCCAAGACTTTTGAAAAATGTCTTTTGATTTTTTCCTGCAAGAAACACAAAAGGAGTTATTATTTTTAACAAAATGTCCAAGCTGCACTTTTCTATAAAATAAAATGTGAATTCATGCGAATGCTGACAAGCAAGCAAGATTTGTAGTGAATAACAAATGAAATTTTAGTCAGCATTAAGTTGGTTAACAAAAAAAGAAGATTTTTCTATTATTTTTTAAAAAGACAAGCAGTGAGATGTCATCCGTTTGAACCAGCAATCACGCTAAGGATGAATATCAAAAACAAAGTTATTAATTACACAAAACCATTGTTGCACACTGTTGAAATTTTTTTAAGAGTAAAAAAAAAACGTAATTAAAAGCACTCTCAGCAGAACAGCACAAAGCCACATGCTGGCCAATCAGGTGCTGGTTAATCAGCCGTACCGGCCAATCAGGTGAGGGTGTCTTAGAAACCATGAGCTCTGCAGTCTACAGTGGGGGCCTCTAGGGTAGACCGTGATTGGGGAAATATGTGATGACAGGAATATCAAATATTGTCGAACTAATTAACTTCATAAGATCAGGTAAAATCTCAATTCTTCGCTGTGAAAAGGGGGCGGAGAACAGAATGGGATTACTGCTTTGCATGGTGATGAGATGAAATTGAATGATCCCGGGGCTGCATGACATGTTCCGTGAGGAGATGTATTTTCACATTAAACAGATAACAGCAACTGTGTTCTAGATTACCTACAATACGCCTGCAACAGTAACGTACATCTGTAATGGAGGCTAATTGTGTTGTGTGGCACCCTGTCTCTGTTCATTTAAAAATGCTTTGATAAGAAAAGACAATGACCCCAGGAGCCTTTCAGACAATGAAAGAGAGTGAACTTCTCATTTCTGCTTGTTTCTGACGATCAAACTTCACCCTACAAAGTGTAATCCTGCCCCGGGGTAACAAAACAGTTAGCAAAACTGTCAACTACGCTTAAGCGCAGAGTTAAGTTTTATACTGTACGTTCTCTCGGTTTGATGGGAAAGTGTTGGAAAGGCACAATTTTCACCTAGACTGTCTATGTATTTAAATATTATTTGTGAGTTCTATTTGCCAAACTAAAATTCCAATAGACTAATATTTTTAAACTGTAAACACATTGATATCAAACTGTGAAATAAATGAAGGGTATAATGAAGAGAGATTTTAACAAAAGATCTGTGATTTCAGAATAAGGGTATTTTTTCATGTCACGTTTGAACTGGGGCAAGTCCCGTTTTATCAGTTGTGATTCTATACAATTAATTTACATATTTTTCTCCAGTTTTTTTAATTAACTACAAACATATTGCCAGAAAGCATATAATAAATAATAAAAATGTTAGATTTTTATTGCTTTACCCCATCTGGTATGACAACATGACATGTTGCCAGAAAAGATTAGAGTGGAGTGTGTTCAACAAACTGCATCTTTTCAAAGCACAAAAATATGAAACAAAAAAGAATAATGATACAAAATAGAAACTGACTTAGAAAACAGTAATAAAAAATGACTACAATAAAAACTAGCCTCGTTCTCTCTAATAGCACAGGTGTGATCATATTAGCATTAGCTAAGTAGCATTACATGTCTTTTGAAGCTAATGTCATTTTTACTTACATGAGTCGATAAACGTTGTGAGAACAATTCTGCCAATAAGCTGTGCATTACTGTGAGGTTAAAAAGAATTAGAGAAAAACAATTTTGAGATATTAGAATTTAAAAAAATCAAACATTTATTTACTTATTTATTTGTACTTAACTGCTAAATGTAATAGAATTTATCTAAAAAAATAATTGTAAATAAAACAAAAATAATTCTAAGCCCTCTTAAAAACAGTCAGTCCAAGCATCATTCAAAACAAATGCAGGCAGGGGCTCAAGAGTGAGAGAGAGAGAGAGAGAGAGAGAGAGAGCGAGTGGGAGAGAGAGAGAGAGCGAGTGGGAGAGAGGGGTCATGGAGAAGCATGCAGGGTAAAGAGAGGGCGTGTAAGAATGGAGAGAAAAACGGGGGGAAGGAGAGACACGAAATGGGGTAGGAGGAGAGGGGGAGAAAAAAGATTGAGAAACAGAAATAGAGGTGCTGAAAAGAAAGAGAGAGAGGGAGAGAAAGAGAGAGAGAGGTTAATAGCACACAGAAGGCTCAGGGCTGATAGAAATGCAGAACGCGTTCTGTGGCATGGCGCTCGGTGATGGGCTGGAGCTGAGATCTGGCGCATGCTATAAAGGAGCTCATTGAAAATAATTCAGAGTGACGGCTGTGCAGGCCAGAAACAGCAAGCAGAGAGAGAGAGAGAAAGAGAAAGAGAGAGAGAGTATAGGATGGAGCAAAAGCAATGGTGAAAAGGCGTTTTGAGGAGAAGATAAGCTGTGGAAGTTTAGAAGCCGTGGGAGAGCCTCATATACAGTTAGAGATGCAGAAAAGCACAGACGCTGGTTTATGTAAAGAGTGAGATCAATTGAGGAGAAAATAAACAAACGTACCGCACATGTAAATGAACAGAGGCCGGAGCACCGAGCAGCGGACTGCAGGGTGTCGCTTTGAAACTGCAAAAATAACATGAGCAGGAGAACCATCAGTATCTTCAAACTGACAATGATTATCATGTAGGAACATCTGTGGTTTGAAAATCACTTTATATATTTGTGCTCATTAAATATTTTTACAATTTGCATTTTACGAACTAAAATGAATGTGTGACATCACACTGCCTATGCAACAATCCTCAAAATCGAATTTTTCGTTTCGTTTTTCTAACTGGACTCGTGTTTGGTTCTCATTTATCCTTTCAGACAGAACAAAGCCATGCAGCTCAGCAGACGAGTCGTGTGTCAGAGCTTCAAGAATTCAGCGCTGGCTTGAATGTGTCGCCAGTGCAGAGATATGACAGCAGCCCATCACAGAGAACGGCCCCTTTGCCCTCTTCAGCACCACTGTATTAATGTGGACCCGCAGACCTCTATTAAACTGTGCAAAGCTCATTCCAGGCATGAGGACATCGTTTACGCTAACGTTGATGCTTAAGCACACACTGGCCCCAGCGAGAGGCATCCGGGGGTTAATGGGCCCTGTCTGCACTGGGGTGCCAGGGAAGGGGCAGGAGGAGGGAGGGCACGTGGTTTAAAAACGGGACGGAGTCATAAAGCACCGTACAACCCAGCTGAGACCCCATAACGCGTGCGCAATACCGGTACAGACGCAAACGCACAACTACAGGAGAAATGACATTAGCACATTCTCCATCAGTCAAGGGGCTAAAATTTGCACCATACTGCTGGCTGATGTAAATAGGATGGACGTCTGTTTTGCTCCGAGATGCGCTATATTTACTTTCAGAGAGTCCGGAGTTGCCACAGCGCATGAAGTGTTGAGTTTAAAGCGCAGCGATGAGATATTGAACCGCGCGGACCGTCACGCTGTGATTTATAAGACACTCTCACTACAACCATCAGATCCATGAGCTTATATTTCACTCACAGAAAGAGGAAAAAAACTTCTCCAAATATTTCTCCAGGGCTCACTTTTAATAGCCAAACGACTGCTGTCAATTCAAAACACGCGTAACGAATCAAATCCACGAGACTTATTAGAAAAATAATAACAATCAAAATAATGAAAAATTGCTCAAACTCCGCTCCCGCTATCTCGGACCGGAATCAAATCACGGGCATCCGCCTTTCTATAGCCGATCAATTTAGCGAACCCCCAAACATAACAGTAAACATCGACAAAGTCATTTTCTGCCATATTAATGTTTACATCCAATCAGCGGAATGTAGGGCAGCCTAATGAACTCAAACAGACGCAGAAATGTGCAGAAAATGAGAAGTTCACCTGGAGACCGCAGACAATTGATCACTTCAGAAGTCCTTCACTCAATTGTTTCCTGACAGCTCTTCAGGGCTCCTGAATTAGCAGAGCTACATATGGTGATTAAAAAGCTGTTTCTCCCATCAAAAGCACAGCCTCCTAATTGTCTGAAAATGGAAGAGGGCTACACTAATGGTTATATTACATGCTGCATCACTTGGGCTGGTTTAGTGGATTTGGAGTGTTGGGAAACAAAACACAAACTCTGAGCTATCAGCACTTGTGACATTATGGACAACCTGTCAAAAAACATGGACAACATGTCTAATTCATTTCAACCCAACATCGAAAGAAAGAAAACTATATTTCATAAATAAAACCAAACCTGTTTTGGAGGATTCTGTGCATAGATTATTTTCATGACACTGGCCACCCAAATTATCATAATAATTTATATATACATATTATATACATAAGATTATTTTCTTAATGGCAATAAGAATAAATGAAGGGGGGCGGGGTATCACAAACCCTTATTTTCTTAGATGCCTTTCTGTAAGCAAAATATAATTTCTTTATTCTTTTGAATGTGGGGTGAAAAATGATCCAAACATTTTCTTGACAGATTTCCTTTTAAATGTGCATTCATATTTTGTTGCTGGGCTCCTTTTCTGGGAGAAAAAAAACACAGTCAAAACACAACAACACAGTATAAAAAAACGACCAGCCCTTCTAGCTGATATCTCTGGCCACAGCCCTCTCTCTCTGCCTCTCTCCTCATTCTCGCTTTTTTCAAAACTAGCCTTGCTCCTCACTTCCCTCCCAGCCTATGAAAAATCAGCAAATAAAAAGTTACATTAACCCCAAGCCGACCTTTCCCACGTAATACACTGCTGTATGATGGGCTGGTGGGGGAGCTTCATCGAAAAGCTGTCACTCTCCAGTATCCCAAGCACTGCCTGGGGAACATTTACCGGATAATTAATATATTAAATGCATGAAAAATAGTTACACAGGGGCCTCTAGTCAGCTCTTCCCCAGCACAAGGGGAAGAGGGATACAGCCTGTGAACCATCAATATACAAGCATTCCCCTTTCAATGGCCCATCATAAAAACTGCACATAATTTAATGGCTTCATTCACAGCCCTTGCTGTAAAGGAAGGCCATATTTCCTCGTAACTCACTGGATCTCTTCTGGCTTTTATGATTTGGCAGTTTGAAGCTGCCACCCGCTGCAATTATAAGGTGGTCTTCGTTTTTGCGTGAAGGACACGCAGGGGTCAGCAAACGGTACCGTGACTAAACAAGACGCCAAGACTCAAACAGAGCTAAAAATAAAAAGTGAGCCCCAGATTCACTTTTTTATATTTTCATGCATGTCTAGACAGCAGGTAGTGTTTCCAATCCTTGCGATGGCCAAATGAGAGTGTTTTGCCTTATGGCACGAACTCCCTAATATCGTTCATTGCTGTCACCACTTACAATCAGATGTTATCGAAATCAATTGCGGAGCAGAAAATTAGAAGGGAGAAAATGATCTCTACCCTCTTGAGAAAAAGAGAGAGAGGGACATCTACACGCAACAGTGAATAGAAATGTTATTTACTGGGATTTGTACCTGCTTAAAGTACCTGCTGAAATTTGGTACCCTGAAATTCGTTTATCGCACGACACCGGCGTGACACGAAGCCCGTGCATCTGTATTTTCTTTGTCTGAGTTAAATATCCTATTTGATTTCAGAAGTGAGAAATTCTTTATAATATATAGATGAGGGGGGAAAACAAGTTCACTGTCTTCATTTCTCCTGTAGTCTATAATTAAACTGCTCTCTGCTATTTTCATGGGACATTAAGTTAAGTCACGTGACTGTTATTATCGTCATCCAGACACAGTTGAACAAACGCATGGAAATGCGGGCAGACATGTGCTCATGGACATAATAAAAGACTAGGGTGTACAATACATAGGCAGGCTCTCATAATTTCTCCCCCCCCCCAAACACACAAACACATACCTATAAGACAAATGGCTGTGTACTACGATGAAAGATGCTATTCCATTGTGCAGAGTACCTGCCATAACACAATGATTTAAAAAACACTGAAAGCAACAATACAGAAGCAAAAATATTTGTTATGCGAGAATATAAATAAACAGAGCTGCAGGACCGCAGCATGGCACCCGCTCAAAATATCACACATCCTCCCTTGGTAGTATGCACGAAATATTCCAAACCTTAACAATGCCTCCTTCCGTACGTAATCTTGTCCGCGCCTATCCGTAACCGAGAAACATCCCCTCAAGAGCTCGCCATTATTAATAGTCTTATTCATTAAATATTGCTCTTTGTCAAAAGGGTAGCATAATACTGGCCTGAAGACAGGAGCCCAGATCCGGGGGTAAGCCGAATTAATTTTCCGGAGCAAACGCCCCGATTTTGCAAATGACATTTTGTACCGTTAACATTTTAAATGTGACACAAATGGTGCTCAACACAATTTAACCCACATGCACAGAGAGGTGTAGCGCTCACCAAAACAAAGGTTACTTCTGTGCCTCGACACCTTCCCAAGGCTGTCAATTTCTATGAGAGTCATTTCCCTGAAATAACAACCAACTGATAATTTACCTCCAGCATACACTGACTACAGCAGCACACGCAGTAATTATGAACAGTTGTTTTAGTCTTATAGTGCTGCTTTAGAAAAAACTTCACTACATAAACTACATACACATTTGTGCTTTTATGGTATGTTTGATTATGATACAAAACAGCAATATTTCACCTAGTTGTTAGTGATTATGTCTTTCCACTTCAAGAATACAATCAACAAATCACACCATAAGAAACACAACAGGCTAAAAAAATGGCTTTTCAATGTGTGAGACTTTATGACCATTATATATGTTTTAAACTTTTAAATGCAGACCAAATACACTTTTAACAAAAACACCTTTACAACCTTAAAATGTAGTCTTTTCTTCTGGGAAAACAGTGCAGAACTACTGATGACTCATCCTGCACTATACAGATCTTATCCAATCACATGCCCCCCAAACACCACCACCCATCCCCCAAAAAAATACCACCTATAATCAACTAGCAAATCAGTTACATCACCATGACATAACTAAAACCCAACTGCTGTTTTTTAAAGCATGAGATCATTTCATTATTTATACAACAAAATGTCATGTTTTAACATGAAGTCAACAAAAGAAAACCTGAGTTTGTCAGACACTTGCATGGGGTCTTTAAACATACTGATCCAAACTTAAACATATACATACATTTTTTTCTTCCCAATATTAGCCGTCTAAAATATCTGTCCTTTTCATCTCCTGCTGAGACTTATTCAGTAATAAAAAGGAAAAGAAATGGCAAAATGAATCTATATGTGTTTGGATAGCAGCACATAATAACCTTATAATTAAAATGGGCTTTTAATCAGGACTAAAGGGGAATTTTTATTTCTGTTTATGCTTTAAATGGCATGGCTAATATAAGTCTAATGTCATTTCAGGCAGGGACGGATTCCCTCCATTCCAGCCTCATCAGCACCCCGACTTAGTGGAGAAAAAACGCAAATAACGTCCGTGTCGTAGCCAAACCGGTGAGCTAACATTGTGCGTGTACAATGCGTTGTATAGGTGATCCCTGAGAGCCAGCAATAAGCAAACCTAATCCTGTTGACTAAGAATGAACGCAGGGACTCATGCCAGGATGCAAAGAGCTCAGTCTGTCGAGTACACAAGGGAATTGCACACCATGCCAGGGTGGTCTTCATCGAGCATCTTCTGATGCCAATGGGCACCAGAGTCAGGCTGGCACGCCCAACCTCAACACGCCCTCCCCCTTCTCACCCTGTGCCCACCAAGACCAATCTCCCCACCAGGACTTGGAATTGAGGAATTTTCTCGAATTATAACATTAGAATGGAGCTGCAAATTGACTACATGTGTTTTTTGTGTTTGTTTTATCACTTTTCTGGCCTCGCAAACCTCCCTATCCTCTAATTACGAGGCCACGGAGGTCATCACGACACCAAACGGGGCGTTTTCGCCCTCAGCTATATTTTGGCAGCCCGTGGCATCAGTGGGATGTCGGCGAGCACCGTTCCTTTTGTCATCTCCTGTCAGGTGGTGGCAAAACACAATAATGAAAAGGCCAGAGAAGCTGTTGAACCTTCATCACAGAATTAGCACAACATTATGAGGGAGCTGGAGATGATATGACATTTCCACTTTGAGAGACAGCTCCACATTGTTCCTCAGAGTGTACGTGTCATTCTAATACCCTTAACTCTAGACTAGACTAGCGGCTCAGTGTCATACACAGACCCTTTCAATACAGTGCCGTGCTGCCACTGACTTAATGTCAAGCCTCTGTGAGCTCTGCAAAGATTTTCTTAAGTCATTACAAGAGTGTCACCAGTTAATGAGATGACGGAGATTATGGCGATCGAGAGAAGGAGCACAAAAGATATCATTATGAACCCCCTCCCCACTTTTACTCAAAGTTTCCATTTTTCTCCACTGCGGGCGCCTCTCAGACGATTGAATATTAGCTGTTTAATCAGCTCGGCCGCAGGTTAGGGGAACTAAGAGGTGGAACAGCCTCCCATGCGCTCGCCCGGCCGTCGTTACGCTATTAGGACGCAGGGACACGGGCTGGGCGAGGGAGGGTCCTTGGGGGGTCGTAAGGAGAGCCGCTCGTCCCCTGTAGCCCCATTAAATCATTACGTCCTCTCCTGCCTGGTCTTTATGAGCTGTGTCCTAATGGCCTAACAGACAGGGCGAGGTGGGCCAGCCGTGGCACTGATAAAGTATCAGAAAGCTGTCTAGAATGGCCTAGCAGAGTAAAGGAAAATTTAAACTTACTGGTCAAACAGAATTCTTTAAGTTGGCCTAAAATTTTACTGATTTTTAGTATTTGCAACTCCTGACCCAGGAGAACTGGTTAGTCACAAAATGTTGATGATTGGTTAACTATTTGTGGGTGTGGTTTCAACATGACATTATATACATTTGCACCAATCACCATCATTGAACAAATTTCAAAACAATGTCACATGTAGTCTTGTCTGCCTGGGCTGCTTCAGAAGAAAAAACTTTGACTTCTAATAAACTAGGATTAAGGATACCATTGTCACATGTAAGGACAGGTGCGTTTCTGCTGGATGCCTTGTGCCGGGTTCACACCACGGATCAGGGAATTCCACTGTGTGGAAAGGATATGTTTCTCTCTCACTGTTCCAACTCACAGCCTTCACGCCTTGAGCCAAAATGTCATGGCATTGCTTCTAAGAGGCTCTGGCAACCTGCGTAGACAAACCAGGCGAACAAACCTTTTAGCAACTTGAGCGTGTGGTTTCTCATTATTCTTAGTCAGATATAAACATGACCAGTAAGGACCTTTTTATTAGATCTGCCCAGCCAAAAATCCATCATGCACTACAGAATTATCCAAAGCCTGGTTAGCAAAACATTTGCCACCATAACAGCCAGGAAACAGGACCATATGCTAGCACCACACCAAAGAGGAACTGAACAGCTAACAGAAGATAGTCTACGATGCATGTCAGAGAACAGGGTCTTACACCAGCTTCAGAAATAGGACAGTGTGGATATGCCAGAGAGAAAACAGGGCTATTCATCAGTCAGAAAATAAAAACTTACAGCTTCTCAGACAATAACACCCAACAGTCAGATAAAAAGTACTATGCTTTGACTATACTGGTAATGAAGTACACTATAAAAACACAGAGGGAGCACATACTTACTCACTGGGACAGGTTACGAGACAGCTCCATGGTGAACCACTAGTGTCATCGTAATAATAATGGTAGTCAGGTAGTCAAGTCTCTTTAAGGCTGCGTACACACTGCAGCTTGATTCAGTTGTCACTCCACTTCCTGTACACACCAAATATGGTTATTCAGGGTGACAACAAACACATTCTGTTTTTATTCTCTAAAACACTGTGATTTTACATACAGCAATGTAAATGTACTATAGGTAAACTGTTGATCATCTACATTAGCTGCTTCACCTATAGAAGTCAACTTACAATAGTTATGACAAAAAGTATATATATATTGGTTTCAGAAGATAACATGGTATATTCCATACAACATTTGTGAATGCAAATCTGCTTAGACTTGCACAAGAATGAGTCCAATTTTAATTGTGTGTATGTGTGTGTGTTGGGGAAAGCCCGGGGCCCAGCAGATGTGAGCAGATGTCAGAGTAAGTGAGCAGGGACTTGGGAGAGAGAGAGCAATGTGCCGGGCCAACGCTCTAATTTACGCATGAGCGGTGCTGCACCACCGATATTTACATTTAAATTGATGTTTCAGATACTTAATTAAAGACGAGGACCGGGCTCTTCTGGTCCACGGCAGGTTCTTCCTCATCCTCCTCCTCCTCGCAGAAGCCAACAGACCACTCACTGGAACCCAGAGCACTTCCCAAAACCCATATAAATATTTCACTGGAGTCACATTAATGACAGTGGTCCCAGTCCTCTCTATGGTAATTTGTGAGAACATTACTGAAGACACAATGCCCCCTGGTGGATTCTAATTCCAGCCGTACTTCAGCAACAGCTATATTGTTAATGTAGCTCCAACGCTGACTTCCTTGAATCAGTCGTTGTTTTGTAGACCGCCCTCATGAAGACCTGGTGTTGAAAGGGAAGGGAGGGGGTGATATTAATGCACTGGGCCTACAGTCTGATGATGAGGAGGCCCCCGTGGGGCCCGAGCTATAATGCAGTGGCACTCCAACACTGATGAACTGAAGTCCCAGCATGCCTCTCTGGTCTCCTGCCTCCGCCCACCAAGGGACCCATGGCTCCACACAGGGCCTCCTCCTCAACCACTTACTCTCAAACAGCCTTTTAATAGAGTTTAAAAGAGGGTTATTAACATTACCTGCTAATTATGTTAAGGACCTAATTAGAGAAAAAGAAAAAAGAGGGCCTTTTTTGGTCTAATTAGGTTTTCTTTTTAAGTACACTGATAACCAGGGGAATGCCAAGATCTCCGTAGAAATGAGAGTGCAATGAGCCAGCGAAAGGCTCCTTCGGAAGAGAAGTTAACCCTCTCATCAGCCGAGTTGACTCTATTAACGGGGCCCTGGCAGAGTGCAATTACCACCCAAATCGTTTATTTAGGATGTGTTTATCTGGAGTGGACTGCATCATTTAGCGCGTTATAAACTCACTGCCGGCTTCATTAGTGATTACAGTCAGTGGGTGGTAATACCTGCCTGATACAGCCAACTGAAGCCTGATGCTATCAGTGCACAGCTGAATTACACCAACGGGACTTCATTTCTCAGCAGCCCAGAACATTTCCTGCTGCTTGTTCCACTCACCACAAACACGCTCAGCGCTGGGCTACGACCACTCCGGCGAGCTAAAGCCAGCGCTCAGCCATTGATTATAGGATCTGGCCTTGATATCACACAAGAACTATACCAGATACCTTGTAAGCACAGGCCAACACTGCAAAAACATTTGATACTGTACTGTCGCACCTGTTCCATCCTAAGATGGTCCGCCTTTATCCAGTTCTCCGCTAAGAAATCAAACGTCAGCTAAGAGGAGACTTCTGGAGTGTTTCGAACACAATTCAAAGCCATTACTGTGGTTCAAGTGCAGCTCTCCAAAGCTTCTGACGCCGGTTCCTACAAACAGTGTGAAGGGAATGAAGACAGAAAGCCAGCTACAGCGTGACACGGATTGCCCTGATGGCTGCGCGGAGCCCAGAACTTCACAAAGAGCCTCCTTGTGTGATTACATGTTTAATTTACTTCTCATCTCAAAATTGTCCACCATGACAGAGCCAATTTGTCGTGATCCCGCGCAAGTGTCAGCCAAAACGGGGGGGCCGTACACTCTCACGTTCCTAATGGAATCTCAATGAAGCTGGAACCGAGGGTCCAGAGGAACAGACAGCCCTCGCCCATTACAAGAAGGGACCCTCCTTCACCCGGACACCCCTCACTCACGGTTGTTATTATCGCTTCAAGCCACAGGCTAAAGAGCCAGCCGCCTAGGAAGAAAAAGGCAGAGAAGAAAAGAGGTTACTATTACTTATCACCGTGTACCTTGACATTTTTCCAGATCTGGTTTGGAGGGAAATAGGCAGTCTTCCAAATTGACAGCAGTGGACTCTGTGTTTAAACTGATCACAGCCTTGCAGTCATCTCCTATTTTATTTTCAAAGCCTGAATCATGAATAGACAGATAAACTATAGATATTTGGGCTACGGGCGTCTCTTGACCTGTCATTTTAGTTCTTCTTTAGAGAAACAAGCATATTTCCTTTTCAAAGAGGTTTTCTGTATTTTAGATTATTCATTTTTTACAGATGCCCAATATCATGCAAATATGCTAAACTATGATCCAGCGTGTAATCTGTAGGTGTAAAAAGTTGTGGTTTAATCAATAAACATCCAAAACAACCCTACAGGCTACCAGTCCTGTACATTTGATATTATTTATGCTTGAAACCAAACCATTTACAGTTATACTTTTATGCATTTGGCAGACACTTTTATCCAAAGTAACTTACAGTACATTCAAGGAACACATTTTGTCAGTACTTGTGTTCCCTGGAAATCGAACCCACAACCTTTGCTCTGCTAACACAATGCTAACCAATAAAGCTACAAATTCTCTAACCCTGAGTAATTAAACAAACATTTATTTACAAATGCTATTGTTTACAGTGGATGGCGGTAACTGAACAAAATCCTTACACTGAAAGACAATGCATTTCAAAAATAAAACTACTTAACATACAGTAGCAGTATTTGTTGTACAAACAAAAACAAACAAATGAATGAAAACATTTTAGACTAACATGCCACTAACATCTGATGGCTCACGATTTTGGACAAACACTGTTAATGTGTGATTCTGCTTAAAATTAACAGCAAAACTCAGGAGAAATCAGACCTATACATTTCTAAAGAATGAAATTATACACACCAAACAATGACTTTGAATGCTGTGCAACCAACAAGGGAATTACTTTACATTTCATCGTCATTAAGAAAGTTATACACTCGCTTTTGTTTTGCCTCAAAAGTGCGCTAACAATAAGTATTAAACACAGGAACATGAACTCACCAACTGTACTTTTTGTACTATTTTGGC
This sequence comes from Ambastaia sidthimunki, assembly GCA_036877625.1. Classification (NCBI taxonomy): domain Eukaryota; kingdom Metazoa; phylum Chordata; class Actinopteri; order Cypriniformes; family Botiidae; genus Ambastaia; species Ambastaia sidthimunki. The sequence continues at coordinate 20,926 of JAZGTK010001904.1, read as the reverse complement.
CCTTGAAGGGCCCTTGAGGGCCCCCGGGAGCAGTCTTTGAGAGCAGCATGTTTAATGGGCCAGCGCTGGGAGCATTGCCATGCAAGCTAAAAATGTTTACCGTTTGCTCAGCCAGACCCTAGTCAAGAAAGACAAGATGAATTTGATTGCTAATGCAAAAATAACAGACAATCATAAATCATGGAAGTGGGAGTCGATGACGAGAGTTAATCAATACGAGCCCTGACTTTGCCATTGTGCAGAGTGGCACTCCATTTATAAAAGAGGAGTTTGAGGAGAAACATTATTCACATTAGGGTATGCATGGAGGAGGGCGAGGGTGCGAGGAGAGGGTGCTTAGTCACCGCAGCTGCGGAACGCCGGGAGCGTGCCTCAACAACAGCCGTCGTCCACACACCTCATAGCTCTGCAGGTGAGAAAACATCAATTTCCCAGCTCCAGTGATAACGTTTTCAGTCTCCTCCACGTGTTAAAGGGACAGTTCACCCCAAAATAAAAATTCTCCCATCAAATTAATCACCCTCATGTCATTTTTCTTCTGTGGAACACAAAAGAAGATATTTTGAAAAATGTCTCAGTGGTTTTGTGTCCATGCAATGAAAGTCAATGGGTTGTTTGTTTGCCAGCAGACTTCAAAATATCTTCTTTTGTGTTTCTCAAAGTAAATGATGGAAGAATTTGTGTTATCTCTTTAAGGTGTGGGGCACGCTGTAACTCAATTGGCTTGTTCTTTAAAAAAAAGGTGAAAAAACAATGTGCATTTCCTGCGACAGATAAACAGAAAAGTTCACTAAATTCCATTATAGTCTGCTGAGAGGAATGCTGTCCACAGCGGTGGAGTCTCCTTGATTTTCTGTTTGAAAGTCGGGCAGCCTTCTTGATTTGAGTGGGTCTAGGATGGAGGTCTCTGGGGAAATTGGGCCTGGGGAGTGCAGGCTGATTTACTCTGGGCTTGACCTGTCTGCACAATGAGCTGAAGGCATAGAGGCGACACAGGGATCTCAGCCCTGCAATATTTTTCTACGTACACTAAAGGACAGGCCTAATGCAATGCTTTTTCTCCATCTCCCGGCCTTTCTCCATATACCCAGCTACAGCTTTCTCATGCTGCAGTAATTTTTTCCGTACCCATCCAGTGGTTCCGGCCGGGATGTATGGCTTTATTTGAGAGGCGTCTGAGTGTCATTGGATTCGTGTTGCTCTGAAACAAGAAAGGACATTTCAGATTCATCAGGAGCCAAGTTAATTCTGGATTCATGAAGTCTGAATCAGTCAACATGCCAACACTCACGCTCTATTTGTGGTGCAACGATGTCTTCACAATCAGAGACAGAGTACAGCATTCCATGATTAGAAAACACTTTAATGGCTTCATTTACTTCGATTTAAGTAAGAAATAAGAAATGTCTTCCTCTCCCATCAATACAGATAAAAGGAAAGGTAAGAAAGCAAGCGCTTAACATCAGCACCATTTAGAGTGAATGTATTGATTGTTTGAGATGCTGTCGTACAGATGGCGCAAAAATGATCGAACATATGAACAGAATTATGGAAGAATACAAAATAAAAAAACAACTAAAGAAAATTATTAAGCAGTAACATGATTAAACAAACAGTAAAAAAAACAATGCTTTGTGGTTGCTAGCAGTTATTTACCGTGTCAGATGTGCTGACCCAGAAATCTGGTCCAGATATTTTGTTCCTTAGAAACGTCTCAGGTTTCTCCACTGTTGCCTGTTTTATTATCACGATGACAAAAACAGTCAAGATCAAAGTCAAATTTCTTAAAGTAACAGCAAATCTTGTGTCTTTTGCGCATAAAATTAAAAATATTAGGTATATTAAAATATACTTATTAAAAAATTAGCTACCTAGTTATTCAGGCACAAACAGTGCAGGACAAGTTAGTATACTTGGTTTAATATGTTTAATTAAGGTTTTAAAAGTAGAATTTGTTTTAGGACAGTTTGATGTCCTACAAGATAAAACTGGGAGTGTTGGTAGGGGGCGCCACTGAGTAACCTGTAACTCTTAATGACATGCAGTAAATATGTAAATAAAAAGTAAATATGATACTTAGGGTTGTGAACAATTAGTGATGGCAACAGTAATACTATAATAATCCAAAAGCACTGTAGTTTTAAAAAAAGATTTACTTCAGCATTATTCTAACCTGCAAGAAATCCTTACGACACAAAAGCATCTAAAATCAGTTACTTACAGATGGATGAAGCAGTTCAGATTGTGTTTGTTTGTTTGTTTGTTTTGCTCCCTGTCACGACATTCTATCTCCCGCACCCATAACAGGTCACATCAGCAACCTGCTACCCGAGATAACACACAGACACACACACACACACACACACACACACACACAACCTCTTTTCTCAGCCTCTGCTTCAGTCCACTCGTCCTGACCTCTGGAAACGGTTAGAAATTTCACACAATATCCCAGCACAGCAGTGTCTGTGGCAACGCTGGGAGCCAATATGTTTCCATAATTGGGCCTGTAGTGGGGGCAGAGTCCAAGGCAATTAATCCTTTCCTCCTCTGTTGTTTTGCGGCCGGATGCCGGCGACTAGGTACAGAGTAATTGGACGGGAGCGCCCTTGTCCCCTCCGCTTCACATTAATATCCCTCCACCCGAGCTTTAATCCCGGCCAGGCCTCGGCCCGCACTGCCTGAATCACTTCCATGTCAACTGCTTGCAGCATCCACGTGGATCCTGCGTGTAAAGAAATGAATTCGTTGGTAAATGGGAGGGAAAACAGGGAATGAGGGATGATAAAGACTCGGTAAATGAAGTGCTGATGTTGTAATTGTTGGAATATCAACAGGTGTGGCACCTGTCTGCGGAATGATTATCTGTAAAGGTGGGAGGGGTTTGTTTATCCAGAATAAGCATGTTGCACTAAATTTCTGGTAGAGTGCTGTAAACTTAATTTTACAGCATTTTTTACAATACAGCATTGCTTCAAAGCAGCTTTAGATAAAATAAAAATAAAACACAAAAAGCAGAAAAGTTGACCGTAGTTATTTATGAACTTTTTTAACAAAATATTTGTTTTTCACGTATCTCGTGCCCAGATGTCTATAATATTTATAAATAAACAAAGTGAACTTTACAGTAAATTGGTGCAAATTTTTGAAGTAAGATTTTGCTTACCAGCAGGGAATGAGTGGAATATGGAAAACCTGGAGTGGTGCTGGGGAGGAGGGATTGTGGAACACATTGAGCAGGAACGATCATACTCTGCTTTCCTGACATATCTCCACTTCCTCTTTTCTGAAAAAGGCAAAACAGCAAAAACAAATTAACATTTTTCTTTAAATCCTTAAATGTAAATATTTGTATAATTTTTGTTTTAAAATAATGCAGTGCTTTGTGAGGTAAATCACAGGGGTCACTTTGGGATCAAGGTAGGAGTCAAATCACTGCAGGCTATTCTCAACACAAAACTGACACTTACTGTAATTCTGGCACAGGCCTCTGAACAAAACATTCTCTCTCTCTCTCTCTCTCTCTCTCTGTTCTCTTTGTAGGTTCTCTCTCTCTAATCTCCTCCAGCAACTTTTATAAGCCTAGGTGCACCTCAAAAACAAATCAATAGAGGTGTAATAGCACAGAGCATGCTTTGTAATTTTTATATCATTAGTTTTGTTTTTCCACACTTGCTTCTCATGCATCAAAAGGTGGGACGGGGGGGGTGGGAAGGGGGTGCTGAACATACAACGGCGTGTTCTCGTAAAGTTTATTTAGTATTCTATGAATATCATATCAGTTATGTTTCCTAATGACTTGGCAGAGGTGACAGTGGACATGGGGGAGGGGCTGCAGGTGCTGATAGGGAAGGCAGGAGGGAAAAAAACGGGAAAATCAATAAGAGTAGCAGACTTTTCCGCAGCATGCTGGAGAGGGGATCTATTGTGGAGGAATTATGATTTATGTCAGGGGTGGAAGAGCCGTCAGGGTGCGGTACAGACGGAGGTGTGCGCCAATAATGATTAATGCCCCCCCTCCGTCCCCGACACAAGGCAGCCTCGGCCCCTTTCTCGCCCACCCCGCACACCCACCTCTGTTCCTCCTGCTTTTGCATACTTCTCGGATCCAGGCTCCTCTCTCTGGTTCTGCCAAAGATGCAGCCATGCCTTCAGATTAATCCGGTTTCACACCACAACTGTAAACAGAGCAGAAGCAAAGCAGATTCCGCTACAGATTCACACTGACTCTACTAAAAATAACATGATTTCTGGGTCACAGCATTGCAGTTTTTTATTGCAAGCGAGCGCCAAATGCACCTGCGGTACGCTTCTGCTACGCGGCACCGCAATGCTAATGCGGACAGCGTGAACGCTGTTGAGTGTTAATAAGGACGGCGAAATAAACACGTGCTACTTAAGTGTAAAACAGGCCGAACACCATTCAGCAACTCTCTCTTTCCCCTTATTTCTCTCTCTCTTCCTCCTAACAGAAGGTCTTGCGCTGCATGCGTTTGGCTGGCAGGCTGCAGTCGGCCATGATAGATTTGCAGCTCCCCAGCTGCGCGGCTGCAGGACAGGGCGGTCACTTTTTAAGCTGGACGTCCGCACTCTGTCTTTGCCAGCCGTGTCAGCGCTCTCAGACCAGAGACAGAGCGCAGGAGGGACAGACAGGGAGAGAGATGGACAGAGCAAGAGAGGAACTGATGGAAGCAAATGAAAAGATGGAAGAGAGGCTGGTGACAGCAGACAGTAAGAAAAATGAAACTCCTCTGAGGACAGAAGCAGCCCACAGTGTCATAAGCACAGAGATGGTTTTCAGCTGTCAGGAATAACTTCAGGAATAAAGCAGAGACAGAAACGTTCTATACTTAAAATGATTAAAAAATATGCAGCAGAGTTCCAATAATTTCACAACATTTCAACCTGAAAATAAACATTTTTTTTATAATTTGGAAAAAGGTTTTGGAAAAAGGTTTTGCACTGTTTGTGCAAACAGAATTTTTGTGCTTCCATCTCACAAGATGCTCTTTGAAACATTCACGCTGGCATAATATGAATCATCAGGTTTTACACAAACTTGTGGAGTCCGTGCCAGCTCACGCACACACTGTCAGTAAAGCAAAAGAAATACAAAGGACATTTTTTATTCACATTTTCTTAACTAGTTTTTGCTGATAATATAAACTTGCAATACAAAATTGATTACATTTAAAAAGCTAAATAAAATATACTTTAAAATAGAAGCAAAAATACTTCATTCATGATGTTAGCTATTAGTACAGAGTGTGAGTGTGTTGAAGCCAAACATCTAAGAGATCTGCAAAAAAAAAAAAACACATAAAAAATAGATGCTGTAGGATCTACCCGGCACAGATGAAATTCATCAATTGTGTGTTTTTCCCTCATTAGATCCCATTCTAATATCTGAATAGCCCTTCATTTTGAGTGCACAAAAACTGACACTTCCAGAACAGAGAGACGTAAAAACACTGATAGTTTCCTGGACCTCCAGTCCACTTAAAGAAATATACAGGGGAAATTGAATTTCAACAAGAAGCACTGCTCACACACAGGTATATTCATACCCCAGTGTGCGCTACTTTGCGAGGAGCAGTGAAGAGGAACCGTCGTGTTGAAAGCATTCTTTGGAACGTCTTTCATTATCACCTGGAAAGCAGGGGCACCCTGTGAACTATTCTAATATGTGTGGAGCTGAATGAGGCTTCGGAAGAGGGAGGCGGCCCATTGTGACCTCACTCCCGGAGCCGATGCCTCGGCACGCTTTCGGTGAGGGGGTCTGCAGCGCTGCAGTGATTTGACTGAGCCCCTAGAGGGCAAGCCGAGGTCACCGGAGGAAGGGGAGCCGAATACGGAAAGAAAACTTTTCGGAGACGAACGAGAGGAAAACCAGGCAAGCAAATGATCAAGCTCCAGTTTACTTTAAACAGCGAGGCGCGCGGGCTGCGGTACGCGCTCTGATTTCACAGTCACAGATAGCGCCCCGGATGCACGCGGAGGGAGAGAGGGAGCCAAACAAAAGAGGTGAGAGGGTTGAAAGAATGGAGGTGGAAGGGAAAGAGGGCACCGGGTACAAAAGCGAGTCTGAGGGGGGAATACAGGAGGGAGTGAAACTGAAAAGCTCATTTCCACCCTCCACTGCCTTCCTCTGCCTAGTGTAAAAGATTACCCTACAGCAGACGAGTATAGAGGAGCTCTGTGCACACACACATGCACACACACATGCACACACACATGCACACACACATGCACAGACACACGCGCACACACGCACGCACACACACACACATGCACAGACACACGCGCACACACGCACGCACACACACACACACACACACACACACACACACACACACACACACTGGGGGGGCGGCATAGATGCAGAGAAACACACACACACACACACTGGGGGGGTGGCATAAATGCAGAAAAAAACACACATGCGCACACACACACACACACACACACACTGGGGGGGTGGCATAGATGCAGAGAAAAACACACATGCACATACACACATATAACACTCTGTCATATGTTTCCATACATTCACACCTATACATTTGCTCCCAAACACTTCTGTCAGAACACGGACAAATCTGTCAATAAAATTGTCAGGTCACGTTCACAGAAGCGTGAACGTGATTTTTTTTTTTTGATGACTCAAATTTATTTTCTTTCATGTATACTTAAATTCTCATTCCCATAATGCAAACAAAGATATGTAAATTACATATTATTTATATTTGATTTTATATATATCTATAATGTCTTGATTCATTCTACTGCATGTAAGAAGGGGAAATTCTAAAACAAGGAACTTCCTGGAACAGTGTGAAACACAAACATAGCAAAATTCTGATTAGTTTTTCCATCAAGTCAACTTACTTTCTATCCTCTGTGCATTAATCATGTCTCTGTTCAGCTGAAAGCGAGGTATCAAACAGCCCTGCCTGGGCTCTCTCTCCCATCACAGACGTCTGCTCGCTCGCCCGCTCTCTGGCCTTCAAATACTGTGTAACAAAGTAATTAAAAGCAGAGGAGTGAAATCACGTATGGACAGAATGCTAGTGCCAGCCTTGAACGTTTGGCCTCTGAAATGCCACACTGTGACTGGCTGAACCCCAACCAATCGATATTGAATCAGCCAGACACAAGGAACAGGAGAAGGAGGAAGACGTGAACAAAGACAGAATGTTGTTGCTATGTTGACATGATGTGCTTCTGATGGCCTCTTGGCTTTTTCTTCACCCCTCCACACTGAAGACCCTCCGCACAGACCCTTTGACTTGTGATATGGTTGCCGTGCATGCAGGCAAACTGGCTGTAGCACTGTAATCGTACCTCTAGACACTAAACCTGGTCTTGACCTTGCAGTCCTTTGTTGGGCTTCTACAAGTCTGCTCTTTGTTAGCCTCACACACACTGGCCCTCTCAAGGGGTTGTAGGTAAATTCACAAGTGTGGATGTTGACAAAAGTAGCTGTACACTCAGCACTGAGAGCTAAAGCAATATAGTGAAACTTACTGCATGCATGCAACAAAAACATTAGAAAAATACTACTAACAATGTTTTTCATTAAATGGGTGGTTTGGACCAGAGTGTGAAGAAAAAACAGGACCTCAGGATGCAAAACACTTTTCATTTGTGTTATATTTCAACTATTGTCCTAAAATACTTTATTCTTATTCATAAATACAGAGTACAGAAAGCACAGTAAGTCCAGACCTTTGACCTTTACTGTAAGTATAACAAAATAATATCTCTGCAGTATATTCCACTCAAAAATTCTTGCAATAATCTTGCAAAGCAAACGTTTTACCTAAACTCCCTCATGTCAACACAGAAGGATCTCATTTTACTGTTCTCTATGCAAACAGGTATGCTTCATTTTTCTGTGTTACGTGGGAGCGAGTGGCATGTAGGTGGGCTTGATTTGACAGTTTGACCCAATTTTTCAAGCCTCCGTCAGTGATGGTTTTGCTGCCCCCGTGGGTTGGCGTGCTGACGGGCTACATGCAAAGGTGCAGAGCCACTGAAAATAGACCATCAGCTCCCAAAGGTGCCGCTATTGCAGCCTCCGAATTATAAGGCTATTAACCAGAATTGTAACTTCCAATTAAAAGATGATTCAACACTGAATTCTGATGGATGAATTTTGATTAAATGGAGACCCCATTTGGAGCTGAGGGAGATGGACTTCGGAGAGCTCTGGGTCTGGCTAAATGGCAACGGTCTAATAAAGATTTCTGTCTTTTCGGCAAATTAAGGTTAATTACTTTAAATAACGTAGCTGGAAGCGGATAAAATAAGAGACATGCTTTATTCTCAGGACAGTCGTAATGGATAGCGCAGGTACACGTCCCTACTGTTGGATTTCATGGGCGGGCGACCCTTAGATATGCATGAAATTTCTCTTACTTATGCCAAGGACACATACATACACACACACACACATTGTAAATGAATATGGAGCTATGAGCTTCACTGCAAACAATCCGGCGACACGTTTTATTAGCCGAGGTGTGTGATCATTGACCTCCTGTACTGTAATCCCAGAACACATAGCGCTGAGTGACAGCACCATTGGGTAGAACAAGATAAAAGAGTCAACAACAGCCTCGCTCATCTGGAGATCTGACTGCAATATATCTGATGCTACAATGTAATGTCATGAATGTGTGTGTAATGAGTGTGTGTGTGATGCAGTATGTTGCTTGGTTACGCAGCTAACAGGAAACATTGCCTAACATTCTCTCAAAGTTGTAGAACGTTTTTTAATATTATATATCATATGTATCCAAAACTTTATTCTTAAGTAGCTAATGGAACGTTTTGAAAACAATACAGAATTTAAAAAGATTTTAATAATGTTCTTACAGTATAATCCAACCAATAACGTTAATACAACTTCTAAAAACTATACGTTTTAAACATTCTTAGAATGTTCAAAACACAATTTTTTTACATTTTTGTATCTTAATGGAAATGTTAGGGAAACGTTACAACCTAAAGTAGTTAGCTAGGTAGTCCTTGCATATCGAATTGGGCTTTTTGAAATTTAAATTAATTTATATACTAAACCCTGGATAAACATAATCCAGCTGGGTCTACACAAGCGTTTAATAAAAATGTTTACCCAGGGTTAAGTAAAAAATTCAAATTTGACACCAAAAAATAATAAATTTTGTATCGTAACTAACATACGTTTTGATATATTCATATTAGTTTTAACAAGCAATCAATAAAAATATAAATAACATGGCTTGCTTATCTTAAACTGATCCTGATCAGAGATCTGCTGAATGTTTTGAAAGCCTCACAGTGCGGTTTCTGCCTGCTGAAGTCACAAAGGTCAGTGTGTGTGTGTGTGTGTGTGTGTGTCTGGCAAGCAGTGTCACTGTGCTACACTGCTGTGATTACTGATGATGTCTGCCATTGATTAGCCAAACACAGTGGGAAAGGTAGACACACAGCTGGGACCGACACAAGTCTCCAGGAGTTTATATATTTACACATAAGAGTCCACTACAGACTTCTCATCCCTCCAGTACATACTGCCAATGTAAACATCTCACAGACACCTCAACTAGTGCCTCAATACAACAACTCACCCACCCAAATCATCAAAACTCACCCAGTTCATGAAAAGTGAACTTTCTGCAACAAAAAGAGAGAGTTTAAAGGTAGAAGGCAATAGCAATTCATAGAGACTAGCAATAGCAAGCTAGCTTTAAAAGCATAAGAGTCCGCCCTGCGTTCATAATGATCTCCAATCGCATGCAAATACATAGTTTGACAGACAAGTGGGACATCCTATTATTGCATTCAGACCAAATGCAATGATTGGACAAGCATTTTATGGTCCTGCGCCTTCCACAAAAGATATATATTTATATAAATATTTAGACCACTTTACTTGGTGATTGTTATCAGAAGAGACTTTCCACCAGCATAACAAAAAAGGCTTCTGGAAAAAAAAATCCTGCCTTTAAGAAATCAAACACTCCCACTTCTTGCTCTAAGTGTAAAATTGTTAAATGTGAGGACAGCCTTTAAACACAGTACAGAACAAAAGACAGCCTGGCACAGAGGGTTTGTGTCCGACCTCATCCTTTCCACACATTACTTTTCAATTTGTAGCTATAGTATAAGTCTCCTTTAGCCTCTCAGTGGCAAAGACTGCTGTGTAATTGACAATGACAGAGAGCAGTCAGACTTGATTAGTTCAGGCTTGGTAAGCAGTTCATTACTCCCAGGCTGGGGGGCGGGACTGGGGGGGCGGAGCTAGGTTTGAACCCTCTGAAGACATGAGGAGAAATTTCATGAACAGGGTTCTGTTTTTGTTTGTTATGTAGTTACTTTGAGATCACAGATATTGAATCCCATGTTTACACTGCTGGTACAATATGACATGTGGATCCAAAAAGTATTTTGGACACTCGGGCTGTATGTTGTAGACACAAATTATTACTCGTCTTTTAACAACAGGTCGCAAATCATTTTTTGTGGCTGTATGAAGGCAAGTTGACACAGGTGTCTAGCAAGAGTAACCACAAGTGCGGTTTGACAGATAAACTATGGACATGTCCCACAAAGTCTGACAACTATAAAATAGTTGTTCCTGTAGCTTAACTGGTAGAGCATTGCGTTAGCAGCGCAAAAGTTGTGGGTTTGATCCCAGGGAACACAAGTACAGATAAAAAAAAAATGTATACCTTGAATTCACTGTAAGTCGCTTTGGATAAAAGCGTCTGCCAAATGAATAAATGTAAATAATTTAGATTGAAACATTCCTAGAACTCTTTCAAAATAACATCTTTAACTTTTTTTACTTAATAGAAACGTTACATAAACATTCTTACAACCTAAAAGTGATAGCTGGGTATTCACACATTGTTGCTTACTGTATAGATGCAACTGCCTGGATATTTAATTTAATTTAATTTAATTTACTGTCTTGTTTTCCAAAGACTCTTTAGACCATAATCTACGTTTTTCAGTGCATAATACAGAAACAGCACTCAGGAGTCTTTTATCACTGATATTTCATGTACAAGGACACAGGTTTTGCTATGATACTAAAACATGTTTTCATGCACATTTTGTTTTGCACATCCCAGCGCTCAGTTCGAAGTGACCTTGTCATGAGAGTTTAATTATTTCATGCATGGCACCAGGAATGAATTTCTAATCGTACTGATTCATTAGTGTTTGAATGTTAAGCCTTCTCACATGAAGAACATGCAGACCAAGTTTGTTTTCAGTAAGAACTGAAAGCCACATCTTCTCTGAAAACATGGCAAATCTGTCCAGTATATTCAAAGACTCTGTATAGAGCTACATATGTGGCCAAACCAAAAGCCAGAGTACACAAACCAGAGCTGTTAATTTAAGTTTGATACAACAAAATAAATAAACAAACATGGGATTTGCGTACCTTGTGCTTAGCAAAAATAATCACGGGCGACAAAGTTTGCCATATTCCAGAAAGCTCCGCCTACCAGTAGGCAAAATTTTGTAAGACCATCGCCACACAACAAGCTGCCACAAAATTACAAAATCTACACAGATTCAGCATTAACAAAACTTCTATTATTTCAACAACGTTTGCTAGTGTTCGACTACAGCCGTCTTACAGGAGAGAATTCAGTGTCACCACAATACATTAAACAGGTACGATAATGAGAAACAGAGGCGCATAATAGATGGAAAAAGAGGAAGTGATACAGATGGCAAAGAGCGGGCGAGTATTTCTGCCAAGACAGAAGCCGTTCTGTGAAGAATTGCAAAAGTCTGGGCTTTAAAGCCGCTGACAAAAGGCCTGTCCCAAACGATTACATGATCTAAATTCTAATCAAACATCATTTACAGCTTGTTTTATTTGGGCCTCTTGAGAGACTGTCCCTCCTGCCTCTTTGCCATGGCAACCAGTGTCTCATTTCAGAAGTGTCATGGCACATTATCATCTGGCTAGCTCACACGCCCACCCTCTCTCTCCCTCTCTTCTTTCTCTCTTTTTTCTAGCTACCTCCATTTTCTCATTTTTTTCCTTATATCAGCCTACTTACTACAGTAACTTAACGTAATGTAAAATGCTTTTTGTGTTACTCTTTATTTTTCGAAACTGGGAAAACCTTAAAAAAGTATATTGACATTCTAATCGCAAACTTACAGTCTTACCAATTCCAGTCTTAATAATGCCTGACAATACACATCACAGTGTATTTTACAAAAAAAAATTATTTCCATGATATATTCACAAAAATAATGAAATGCTATTGAGAGAAATAACAAAATAATAATAATCATAACCATTACAATATTCTGCAGTAGTTTAACTACCACTTTACCCCTATATAAACACTAAATGCACCAAAGGGGCTAATTATGCCCCATAACATTAGCATAAAGGCAACAATTGGAGAATTACGGTATGCTTTTATTGGTAATACAGTAATACAGTATGCTGTTACTAATCTGTCTACAACGAAATGGTTGGTCAGGGACACTGATGGTAAAGCAATATATCATGCAGCGAGGTGTATAAAGAGGGACGAACTTGTTTCTTCAATGTGTCTGCGTTTGATTGGTATGATGCACACAGCTGGTGGCTTTCTCCACGCTGCTGTGGTCTGAATCACTCTGCTAATTGTCTAGATGGATTGCCTACATACCGCGCGGAGTCCATACACTCAAACAGACATCATTTTCTAAAGATAGTTGCCGTTTAAAGCAAATCAGCCCATCTCTTCTCCCGGTCCCGCGTGTACACGCGCCCGCCATAAATGGAAGACGATGGCGCACTCAAGACCCCAATAAACGCGGCAATTTACTGCAAAATGCAAACATTCTTAGCGCAAAGTCCAATCTCATCAGAAATAAACTGAGGGTGTCTCTGATTGCACACCGCATCTGTCCTTAAATCAACTAAATTTAGACGTGACAAAAATACAGGCGGGCAAAGGCGGCGCGGGTCCCGCGAGGGGCCGGTGTCCTGCTCATGTAATTCGGCACGCGATGCAAATTAGAGGCCTTTTTAGAGCAAAAACAAAATCACATCCTTTGCTTTCTTAAATAACGAGTCTCATCGCAAGCTTGGGCCTGAAGAGCAAAAGTAATTTGAGAGGATATTTGCTTACATGTGTATAAGCAATTTGGTGTATTAGGACGCCCCCTCCCCGGATGCGTGCGAGCGCGTGAGGAAGCGTGTCCGTGAGTGGCACCACGCAGGCACACGCGTCGCCGTGCCATGGGACGGCTGCTGCCTCGGCAACGGTTCCGGCGCCGCTCCGGTCGTCCCCCCTCCTCCCCCTTCCTCCTCCTCGCTCGGTGGGAATTAGATTCCCATCATCAGAAGCTGCAATTTGCTCAAAACAATGTGAAATCATACGCCGGCGTGTCTGGACAGCCCCGGCTCCCGAGGCGCACAGCACATATGCAGATTTCTGGATTAATGTCCCCTGCGTGTAGGATGGAGGACAGGGGAAGTGTGGGGAGGGGGGACAGGTGGAAAGAGTAAAGTCGGAAGAAATAGGCTAACAAGACCAGCGGTCTTGTTTCCACTGTTGTCTTTTCCTAAGATAGTTTGTGTGACAACCATCTTATGACGAGATAAGATCAATATTAAAGGAATATTCCAGGTTAAACACATACAAGATATAGTTTACCCAAAAATGATAATTCTGTCATTATATTACTTGACCTCATGTCATCGTTTTCAATGATCCTCACACAGATCTTTGCATATAATGACAGTTTATCATGTCCACTTACGTTAAGCTTCAAACAGAACAAAAAAAGACAACGTAAAAGTATCCCATACAACTATATTCCAAGCCTTCTAATACCATATTTAATAATAATAATAATAATGCTTCACTTTCCATTACCCCACACAAGAATCAATGCGGTTTTGCTGTCAATATCGTTGACATACAGTTTTTGATGATAGACGTCATATGCAAAGGGCTGCATGAAGAATTTCCATCCTTGTGTTCCATAACAGCAGCATACGGGCTCCTCTTGAAAAAAGCAGCATCCTCTTGAAAAAACAAGAGGATGTGTAAATATTTTCATTTTGAAGACACAACATCGAAAACATCAAACATGGCGTGTTGATTTTAGCGGGTGCCTCACGAGAGCAGTCAGAGCTCTCAGCATCACAGATGTTGGAGTGTGTCGGTTCACTGCATGGTGTGGGAGACTGTTCTCACCTGCCGCTGTTTGTTTGTGTACCATGAGGCATGAAGCTGTGGGTATCACACATTTATGCAGCCGGCATGCGTGTGTGCGCACATGTGGGTGCACCCTGGCTGCAGAGGTAGATCTGGCTAGCACGCTAAGGCCTGTGGGGAGTCCAGACTGTTCCAGGTCCCTGCTGTAATTTTCTGTCAGCCTGGCAGGATTTACCTCGCCTGGGGCAACGGCGGCTGGCTGCAGAGCATGCCACCAATCAGGGATTGAACCTCTCTGCGTGTGCGCAGCGCTGCCTTCCATCTTGCGAGCGTGTTTGTGCATGCGCATGACGGCAAGAAAGAAGCAATAGTGTGTTATGTCATAATCATTTACTGAAAACCTCTGAACAAAACAATGACAGTCCATATAACTGAAGCTAAACATTTACATTTATGCATTTGGCACTTTGACGCTTTTAGCCAAAACGGCTTACAGTGCATTCAGTGAATCGAACCCTCAACCTTTGGGCTGCTAACACAAAGCCATACCAACTGAGCTACAGTAACAATGTTTACAAACTTACATTTTACAAATAAGTGTTAATGTAACACTGATAGTATTCAGGCTTCTAAGTTTTTAAAGAAAGAGTTTTTTAAACTATTGCTCTGTCTACATGACTGTTGTGAATTATATGCAATGGAAAATTCATTATTAGACAGTCAACACACTTCATTTCAAACGAGACACAAATCAGACACACACATCATGCTGGTTTGGAAGCGGGTGATCGGTGGCTGGTCAGTTTGATATTTCAAACATTCTGCTTTCATACTAATTCCCTTCATCCAGTCCTGGTCACCTTACCCAGGGGTCTGAAGTTTTCAGAGGCAGATTTGCAGGTCAGCAGCTGGGATGGAAAGCCTCCACCGAGCCCCTTCTCTTCATGTTGAGATTGATGAAGTCTTGGCCTCAACACTGCTGTACATATACCAACAGCCATGTCAAAACAGCGATCCAACACTCACCACTGACAGCTGAGCTCTCCAAAGCCCCAGTCGCACCACTGTTGACTCGCATACACACACTTTCTGCCTAAAAAAAAAAGCTGCACAATAACATCAGAAGTCACTTAAGGCTTAAGGCCCCATTTAATTTAAGAAATAAATCTTTAAACATAATGTTGTTTTGACAAACGAGTTAATAATGACATGTATATCATGTATATAATATTTATTAATATTAATATTTACCTTAAAATCTGTATTTAAAAAACTAAATCCATAAACACCCACTTTATTTTACCTTTCTCCTACTACAAGAAGCGAAAGCACAATACTGGCAAAAACTTTCTTTCCCTCCACAAACTGTGTTAATTATTTTAAAAATGTAGCCACCAAAGCATCTATTAGCCTGGCTTTAGTGTGGCCAATACCAAACCCCCTCAGCTTGTGTGCCAAGAAGATAAAGGACTCTGGCTCTTTCAGTAAGCATCTCTCTGGCTTCAGTCTAAATTTAATCCTCCACAACAAAAAGAAGAAAAAAAACGCTGTAAATAAATATCAGTTTCAAAGTAAAGGCACAGAAGCCCTATAGGCAGGTGTACTTATTTCAATCAGGTGACATTTGTTAGCTACCCACACCAAGAAGCAGGCAGCCACTGGCTAACCTTTCAGCTGTGAATTATGAGAATTTACCTTCATGCTTCAGTGCTTTTGCTGTTCTGCTGCCTTTAGTGTCTAAATCAAAGGCGGGATCTGCCACCTCGGCACTTTTTCTGGCAAGGGCAGCCATTGCACGAACGCTTGACAATCAGTGACATTTACCGCGTCGCCCGACCACAACAGCAGACAGCACAGAGCCCAGGAGGCAAACACAAGTCAATTCACGCTAGCAGCCATTTTCTTCCAATACCGCAACACTGTCGACCGAAGGAAAGCTAGCAGTATATAGCCTGGTGCCTCTAGTATAAATGAACAACAGTACTATAAAAATACAAGCCAATAATCTGGGATGTTAAAGGGATAGTTCACCCAAAAATGCAAATTCTTTTTCTCCATTATTTACATACCCTCTTGTCATTGTAAACCTGCATGACTTTTTTGCTACTGAGGAACACAATTTTTTTTTGAAGTATGTTGGTAACCGAACAAGAGTGTCACCCATTGACTTCCTTAGTATAGACACAAAACCACTGAGACATTTTTTAAAATTGTAACTCAGTTGGTAGGGAATTGTGTAGCAGTGCAAAGGTTGTGGGTTTGAATCCTAAGGAACATGTGATAAAAATGTATAAAAAATACATGTAAATGTAAATATCTTTGTGTTTCACAGAAGAAATAAAGGTCACATGATTTGGAAAGACAGAAGGTTGAGTAATCATAAAAATGTTAATTTTCAGGTGAACTATCCCTTTAACCAGAAATACTTTTGGGAAATTGACCTTCCTGCATTTTGACATGCTGTAGTCCATCTGAGAGTATTTTAAACAGCGTTTTGCTCACTCTGAAAAATGCATTTGTCACAGGACATTTAAAATGATCTAAAACAATGATTCAAATAAGTGACAAACAGATACCCTTTCCTTAATATCATTCTGTAAGTTTTACCACAAACCTCTTTTTCCACTATCCCTGTGCTATAGGAGCACAACGGACGTTCCTAATCAACATTAGCGAACCGCTAATCAGCTAGCCATTAAACCGCTTCAAGTAGAAAAGTATAAAAACTTCAGCTGGAGGCGGAAACGACAAAACTTCAGATTAGATCCAGCGAGAGCAATAGATATTTGCAAAAAGAGTATCACCTCAGGGAAATGAGAGTGGCTCCCGATGTCTGGCTTAGAGAAACCGGGGCCCGTCACTCCCCAGACAGTTGTAATTTATTTAACAGCTCAACAGGTAATTTTCCAGCAAAATGCTGATTTTCCTCACTGGCTTCCTCTTCAGCATGTATTCTAATTACCAGTGATTCTCTTTGATCTCAGGCCTCGCACTTCACACTGCCTGGGCTTCCCCAGGATCTCATTTCATTAGAGGTTCATTTCGTCTTGGCTCACTCCTTATTCCACTGATTCAGTTGGGGGGGAAATACGGCCTGACATATTAACTGAGCGCACTGACAAATACTGTCAAAATACACAGCGGCGCTTCCGCCCGCTCCCCGGAGACGGGGCTCAAAAACAAAGTCAGCAGCATTTAAGGAGATGGAAGACGGGATTAGATATGAGTCCAAGTTCTGATTACCTGATTAAAATTTGGAAGCTGGGTTAAGGACGGCAGTATTAAATTAATTTCATCAGCTCCGTATCAATCACGGCTCGCGGGGGCCGTGGGGGTATGAGTGGTTTTAATCTGCACTTGGCAGCGAGAAGATCAGGGGCCCCTTGACAATGTGTCAGAGTTTTATTGTTTCGATATAATGTGACATGACAATAGAAAGCTCGTTACGACACACAGCTCCTGATTGACTAACTGTATGACTATCCCAACTTGTTATGGTGGTGGGAAACAAGTATAACTATGGTTTGAGAAACAGCTATAACCTTCAATTTGTTGTCTAAAACTTCCACGCAAGACAACCGGTTTGTGCATAACAACCTACAAGCACCATGCAACTGTGAAGGGCCAGTAAAAGTTCTGGAATTTCTGTTGTGCAATCTAGCAATCGTGGACTCCAACAACATCAGCCCAAATGCAATTTGCAGTTTGCAGTTTGGTTAATATGCAGTACTCTTATTTCTGCTAAGTGCTTTGCCATCAACTCAACAGCCCTGCAAAGAAGTTGAAGCCATTCTACACTTCTAGCTAAAAGTGGGTCATTAGATACTGCTGAACAAAGAGAAACTGATGCCTCGTCCCAGAGCAGAGAGAGTCGTCAGGACACGGAGTATTAAAAGGGGTCTTTTCAGAGAACGAGAGAGCGCAGAAGGTGGCAGTTTTCCGCGAAGGGCCCCCTCAGTTCCGCCATCTGTCCGTCTGTCTGTCTCCGCAGAGGGTCACTGCAGGGGGTGGGTGGCACACCCCCTTCGATGCCCGGAACTGTGCCACGCCTGCACAGAGTCGCGGCGTAATACGGCCGGTGCCCTGCGCCGCCATCCGACGGGCGAGTCTGCCTTACCTGCTGTGATTCCATTACCAGACTGCCTGTTTCTGCACTCAAGTGTTTCTGTAGCATATTAAACAGATTAATAGAACAATGCTCCAGGGAGCAAGCGGCCTGTCAATCTCGGCTAAAAACACAAAAGCAGAAAATTAAAAAAGCCCATGGCTGAACTCCAGAGCCGATAAAACATGCTGGAATCTGCAAAGGAGGAGGGGGGGGTTACACAGATGGTAAATATTTATTCTTCATCTCGTTGCTTTAGAGACCACACAAACACACTTATGTACAAAGACAGGCATTCTAACACACGCACACACATACACACACATGAATGCAGACCTGCCTGTCTGCTCGGTCTATCTGTCACATATACACACGCAAAATAACATACATTCACCAACGCTCAAAAAGATCTGTGGCATTTTTGTTTGCTATGTGAAGAATTCAAGGTCATAGAATGAAAAGTCAGTTCCGCCTTATGAAATAAACTGTGATAGCAATTAAATCGTTACTATTCACTGCTACACAAACGTCCCTTTAATCTACAGGGCTGTGCTTGGTCCAGTGCAGGGCACAGTATCTTATGAGCACGTTATGCTCATCTTATATATGTTGTTCATGAAAGCAATTTAATTTTTTGATTTAAAGATCTTAAAGACAAGTCTCACTTTGTCCCAAGAGATTCGGAGTAAATTTACTCTGAGCTGTGTTTTATTTTTCCAGGAGATTCCAGGAGATTCGCTCTGGTCTACAGAGACCACAGACACAAGCTGGTCTATCTGCTATCTTCCATCACAACGCTGACAAAACCACTGAAGGTTTGTGGGAACTGATTGTGTGGAGAGCGTGTGTTTGTCTACACCAAACAGCCGTCACGGTTTTATAAAATATTTCTGATTCCCTTCAACACCAAGAAGGCTATTTATGTAATTTCCTAAAAAACGTGAGAATAAAAATTCACATACTTTACCCATCAGCCATTGTGTCGCTCCATTATGTGGAATTACGCCTTTTTCAAATCCAGTGGCTTTCTTCAGTCCCTGTGCTGGCTGTGGAGACACGCCAGTGTGTTAGCAGGTTAATTGCAACAGTTGCAGTGTCTGTTAGATCACAAGAGGGGGAGAAAGTTTAATTGTGATGGCTAACTTCATAAAGAGCTGATCTGTAGGAGCAAGAATATATGTGACAGAGCTTAAGAACACTTACTAATACCTATTTTTATACATGTACTTGAAAAAATGCAACTTAGTTTATTTAAGATAAACATTTTAGCAGTACGTTCACCCAATATGGAAATCGAACCCATAACCCTGGCGTTGCAAGCACCATGCACTTCCGGCTGAGCTACAGGAAGTGAAGTATATATGGAACGTTGTGCTGACAGGAATGAGGAGCGCATGAGTTCTAAGCTGCTGTCCATGGTGCTGAAAAAACAGCCAATCACCATAATGCTCTACATACAATTCAAAAAGAGGTTATGACAGATTCACTTCACTCTCCAGTCACAACCATCCACACCTCAGTTCAGCCCGACCTTCACAGGTGCCCTTTCCTGCTTCGTCGCAGTGCAGAAGCCCACCCCCCAAATCCCCCCATTTCATTCACTCGCCCTCTCTTTCTCTCTCAGCCTATCATTCTATTTCTCTCTCTTACTCCGCTTGCACCTCTCCCCCAAACTCCCTCCTCTCGTTTGCATTCCTCTCGGCCCGCTCCTGGATCATCTCCACTTGGCAGCCAAGCCGTCCCTGTCTGTTTTCATTCCCCTCCAAGAGGACAAGTAATTTGGGAGAGAGGAGAGCAGATGACCACTGGCTTCTGACCTTTTCTGCCTCAATTTAACTCCTCCGTGTAGCACCGCGAAAGTGGCAATCAGGCTAGGCAGAAGTGACACCCTCATCTGAGCGCGCCGAAGCCCCGCACACAATCACAGTGTCACTTTCCATCACAGCACCGCGGTGGCTGGGAGGAGAGGAGGGGTCGGCCTGGACGCCACCGGCCGTTTTCCATCACACGGCTCTTATTAACGTGATGGTGGAGTGGCCAATGAGAAAAGCATCATTAACGGGCTGGACTCTGGCTTGTTATCAAAATGTGATGACATCATTGGAATCATCCTTACAGTTTGTGTGTCAAGTGCTAATGGACTTTTGTGGCGAATGAAGCAAAAGGAAAATGACGCGCGTCACGGCAACATGTCGTTACATGCAAAAATGGCTCAAACGAATCTGGTGAACAGATTTTCACTCAGTTTTGTTTGGGATTTTGGTTTCTTGCAAATTAACTATTAAAAGAGAGACGGATGTGTTTTACATAGCAATGTTAGCTTGTATCGTCCCTGTCCAGTAAACATTGGTGGAGATTGGGGTGAGCTGTCACACTTCAATGTAGTTATTATTTTTCAGGGTAGATTTAAAAATATGAAATAAAAATATTTATTTAAACATACAGCACTGAAATTAGATCCTTCATCAAATTAAACAATATATTTTTAATATGCTGTTTAATATACTGATTATTTACAGTCTATATATAATTAACTGTAAATAATCAATAATTCTCACTTGATCAAAATAATAAACAATAACAATCGTAACTTTTGCACAGTATTGTCCATTGTTTACAATAAGCCACCCATATGTATTGCATT
>JAZGTK010001903.1:0-35205 GCA_036877625.1 Ambastaia sidthimunki | reverse complement strand
AGAGAGAGAGAGAGAGAGAGAGAGAGAGAGAGAGAGAGAAAGAGAGAGAGAGAGAGAGTGAGTGTTTTTACACTGCTGTATCTATAAATCATTTATCCTCAGAGTCTCTCTGATCTCTCTTTACTGCTTATATTGATGTCTGTTCTCTAAATTCTTTCTGATTTAAACTCAGTGTGTGTCTGTATTAAACATGTAGGAGAGAATTACAATACATTCAGAGTTGCCTTTTCTGTCAGTTCTCTGTTTGCTAAAGGGTGCGTGACTGTTTGGTGTGTGTTATGTTTATCTGTATGGACTCCTGTGGATTTGCTGTAGTGCATAAGTGGGTCAGTCTGAAGCTGATAGTCAGTTTGCTGTTAGCACCTCATTTCTTACATAACAGAGCAGGAATCAGACGGAATGAGAAAGCTAAAATTACCCACAAGCCCCAGTTATACAAGTTGGAGAAGAATAAGTGGGAATGTAATGGTTGGATGAAATTCTAAGGATGTTTTCATATGCAGAACGAGAAGCAGGGCGGGGGCTTATGGAAGGGTGGGAGATAAAGAGAAGAAAAACGTTTCTCTGCCGTTCTCCAAAGAGAATAATTCATGGCTGTGTTTACTCGCACGATGCAGATTAATTGAAGCTTGCTGTGCGCTATAGCGAGTAAACACGCCTGCTCAGGTTTATTTCCTCACACTTCCTCCAGAGGTTGAGTCAGACTCTGGGCAGATGCTTTAGGCGTCTACCAGTTTCACACCTGGGATAATATGCACCCTTCTCGACTAACCAATCAAAACAAACCACCTGATAATTGACCCCTGAGGGGTCGGGATGACAAGTTATTGGATTTATCTCTAGAGGGCCTCCAGAAAAATCACCTTTATTCTTCAGCTCCTGCTTCAAATTCAAGTTTGTGGTGTTTAAAACAGCCTCTGGAAGAGCAAACCTTTTTGACACACTCCTACAAGTCTAGCTTTTGTGTGCTCATGAAACTCGCATTGCTGATATTTTTGGCAACTGTATGATATGTTCCTTGTGCCTTTGCTTATCTGAAAGTCTTTGCAGGTGTCTGCTATATCAGTTAAATGTGAACATAAATGATTGGTTTACACAGTTAATATTGGACAAAGTTTCTACATTGGTGCATCCCCAGTGGTCTGCGATTGGTGTGTTTAATCTGTCCTATTCCAGCTTATAAAAGATATAAATGTGTGTGCGTGTTTCAAAATCAATGTCTTTCTTTCATGCCAGAAATAAATTCTTCTCCCAGGGGGAATTCAAAGCAGTTTTGGATGAAAGGAACAAAAAACCTGAGCGCTTTTAAAATATTCATCTTATGATCCTACCATGAATAAATTCCTTATGGTGCTTCAGTTTGTCATTAGGTAACTTCATCCCCTGAAAGCCTAAAAAAATAACAGACTGGTGGGACATACAGGGTGGGACTTTCCCAGATTGAAAAAGAAACACAAACTACAGCTGGGGTTTACATCTGAGGCCCCGGCCCCCTTTCTGAACCTCAGTAAGGAGAGCTATCAGCTCAAAGCCCAGTTAAAACCACCTCTGTGAATAAAGGTGGAGAAGCAGGTGAAAGTTCAGGATCAGATGGTAGAGATGAAGGTGGTGCCAACATCTGTAAGATTCCCCCTCCACTGACATCAGCCATGACTCTCTGACTCCTCCTGAGGCAATCAGCGTGTCAGGACCAATCAGACGAAGAGCCTGTGAAGTCATCCAACTGACATGCATCTGCTCATGAGCCAAGTGACGCCCTCCTTCCTGGCAACCACAGACTCTGCAGGGAAACTATTTTTAACACGCAAAAATAGACTGAACACCTGCTTAATTTCCCAATATTGATACCAATTGTACACTACATGCAGCGCTCCACAAGACTCTGTTGATCTTTCCCACATAAAGCAAACTTTTTGTTCTCTCAAGAAGGTCCGAACTCAGGTGGTTTTTCCTTTAGTCAATGCAGGGGATGGTGTATTTATTTATCAAACACACAATATTACTGTTGGGAAATCAAATTATGCATGTGAAATAACTGAAGTGTCAACTAATAAGTTTTAGAAATCATTTGATCTTTTAAAGACTGTCAGGCGAAATAGATTTTATGCTCATGAAACATTTAAACGGTTCAAAGACCTTAAATGTTTGGCATCGGAAACATAAACTTGGAAACTATAATTGAACTATCAGAGATCTCTCAAGATCGTCAAAAAAATCTGCTTTGATCTTTATTTGCATTCACATTTATTAATTCAGAAGATGCTTTTATCCAACGTACAACAATAGAAAACAACATAACTAATTCATCCCAAGGAGGCAATAACATTAGATGTGCTGCAAAACGAAGTTTAAAGGTTAAGGTAAAAAATAGTATCAAATTTCATTTATTTGAGTTACAGATTGTTAATGCATATAATATACTTTGTGTCTGTCTGTGTGTAGTGTAACACAATCAATTCAAACATGTATAGAAATGAATCTGTGACCAGGATACACACATCTGTAGAACATCAGTTTTAAATTTGACCCAGTCTCCCTTCCTGTTCACGGGCTAAACAAGTCCCCTTGATCAACTGATCAGTTGTGGGTTGTTTATGGGACTAACTGGTGCCAGGTGTGGAGAGAGGGTGCGTGGGGGGAGTCTTCTATGTTTGAACTGCTAGAAACTTCAACCCGGGACACTTTTCCACATCTGGCCCACCACTCGCAGTTTGTTTGATTTTTTTAGATGGCTCCCAGTGGAAAAAGCCAGCTGTGTCAGATACGATACTCCATTATGTTCAAGGACTGTTAGCTTCAAAGTGGATTTATCTCATGTCCTGAGGTTCAGATATATTCAAGTTGGCAACAATTTGTGCGTATTTGTAAGCAAAGACGTCTTTTGTCTGCTATATGCTTTTCGTGATTGCCAATCAATTAAATTAGAATTTTTAATGTGTTTAAGAAGATTATATACTAACAGTAAGTTTTCTAAGCACATGAAACATACATGTAAACAACACACTGATGTTTGCATTGAAACAGCACGGAATGTTAATTGAAATCAGCCATTTTCCACCGTCACAGAAATGTGAAGCTTGTTTGATGCCAGAAAGGAAAAAAAGTTCAACTAGACATGCAGCCCACAGTTTAAAACATTCATCACAGATCAAAGACCAGAGTCCAGACAGATATTCAGAGTTCTGATGTTTTTAACAGAAGACATCTTATGAATTATTGGCATCTGGGCTGTAAGCAATTTACCAGAATATCAACTTACATTAGACAAAATGTTTACTTGTAAAACAATACACAACACTGTTGTGACAATAACCTTAACACGCAGCTTAACACACAATATGCACGCTGAGGTAAAGTCTAGTCTAGAAGTTGGAAGTTGTGTTTTCTCGAAGTCAAAGGGGCTCAAATGTAAATGGAGCAATCTGAAAGCTGTGTTTACTATCACTTTCAGTTCCGTTGCTTTTGGTTAAAACATGAAACAAGAGGAAGTCTTTCAGTTTGCTGTTGGGGTTCCATTGTTCCACATGTTTGTCTTTCCCCTGAAATACTTTATTGTGTGCCCACCTGTTGAGCTGGGCAGGGACACTGTGATTTTTAAACACAGGTGATTTTTAACAAAAAACTTTAACACAGCAGATCTACAAAGGCCATCAATGTAGTTATTCTAGCTAACGAAAATGCTTAAGGTCAAGGGGAGAAATGGTTTTACCCTACCTGCCCCGCAGTGTCATAAAGCCCCAGCAGGTACTGTTTCCCCCCGACGGTCACACTCACTAAAACAAAACACAATTATTAATATTTTGCATGCAAATTATTGTACATGATCCCGTGCATGCGTTACGTTTTAGTTATGGTGGGGAAAATAATGCGAAAAGCGGATGCTGATGTACACCAGTTGCATCTCCAGCCCACAGGTGGTTTCCATCATAACACAGGCGCAACGCAGACCACCACATAAACCTTTGGGATCTCTTAAATATGAATTTCAAATACATTTTGCCAACAAATGCACAGTGGAAATAGTATAAATGACCATTATGTCGCAGTATTTGTTTACCTGCATAATGATCAAAGACGGTAGGCACATATTCCTCTGGAAAGGCGTCGTTGGCGTAGCTCATCAGCAGACAAGTTTTTCCCACGGCGCCGTCGCCGACCACCACGCATTTCAACATGATGCTGCCGGTTCCGTTTACCATGACGACAATAAAACGCATAAATTCACCGTCATCTCCAGCCGCAGGTCCCGCTTCACGAAATCTCTATTCCCGATCTCCACCGGCAGCAGAGCTCCGACAGGTCAGGAAGATCTGAGATGCCATGTTCTCCACCCGCTTCCCAAGCGCGTCACGGACTGAGGTTTGACTCCTCTCGATGCTGGCGCACGCCGAGCGCGTGCCTCTGCCGCGCGGTGGAGGCACGCGATAAACTTCGCGTTGTCAAGGCATCAACCCAAACGCGCGAGAAATCCCCGAGGCCGAGGCGCGTGCACGACACCCTACGCCCTCTTTGGTGTCCCACTTCCCCTTTACTTTCCAGCCCGGTTATCACTCCTCTCCCTGTTGAGCCCAACACGGGTTGACTTGCGACATAGGCGGGGTAATAACTATGGATCAAGGGATCAAGTGCAAGGCTTTGCTCTTATTGTTTCGTGCCAAAACCACGAAAACGGTGAACCGATGTCAGCCTGGGGGCTTTCTGTACATCAGAGGCCGATTAAATAACCCAAACTTAACGAAAGATCACCAGCAAACCAATGCGTAAAATAAAACATCAACTGCTGTAGTAACATCACGGGTGTTCCGTCCCATGACTCCCAATGTACCCAACACTGGATTTACCCTAACAGATTTAAAGTATTTGACTACTAAATAGTTAACTTGCTGGTAGATTTTATCAACTAGCAGCTGGTCTTCTGGTTTGTTTCCTATGTGTGTTTATTGCAAGTAAAAGTCATCGTTTTGATTTTACGTTTTTTGCACTTTCTAGAGGATCCCTAACAGCTGCTGGCAGTCCAATCAGCTGGAAGCGGCGGCTGCTCGGGATGAGCTGCTGTATCACTTTGACAGCTACTGCAGGAGTCACGTGACCAAACAATTACCTCATACCTTGTGAGTGTGCGTGCGTGTGCATGCGTGTGTGTGTTTGTGTGGGCGCGCGCGTGTGCGCGCACCCATAAAACGGTGTGCTGCAGACGCGCCCATTCGCTTTGACATCACTGTGTCTGGGCAGAACAGTTTCTTCTTAGATAAACCGCACTGGCTGCAAACATATGCCAGTTTCCTGCAGAAAATCGCATTAAAAAGACAAACATTTCTCTGGTGGATCATTTCTGAACGTTGTTGTCTTGTTGCTGTTGCTATGTGACAATACTGGAGTAATAAAAAGGTTTTTGATAGTGTATGGTCATGCATATGTTAATTTTTGCTTTTGAATTACCATAATTATTATTTACTGAGTTCGGGGCCACTGTACATGTGTTAACGACATATTATTTATTCATATGTTCATCAGATTTTCTAATAAAACTTTTTATAGTTTATTGTTTGGATATCTTAAAACAAGATGCTCATATTAGACAGAATGTGGGGAGCTGAACTAGCATTGTGGATGGGTGAAAAAGATACAAAATGTTTCCGCTTGTAAAACATGTATCTAAGTATTTAAGTGTCATGCATATCTGTTGGATTTTAAACTGAGATTAGAGAAGTACAAAAGTTGTAGTATATCTCCCTCTTGTGGAATATTTAGGTTTTTCAGCTGCATAAAACCACTTTCATACTCATTCCTCATGATGGCCTCTTTCATTATTAACAGTAATCAATGTGCGAAAGAATATGCGTATAATAATATGATAATGTATAAATTTATGTAATATTTAAATGCATTTTACGCCTGTCATTATTAGTTATATTCTATGTGTGCTATGAATTTTTTTCATTAAAATAAATAAAGTTGCAAAAGTCAAACGGATATTAGTGCAGGTTATGACACTTTGTTTAATGCATGACACACTAGGGACAAGAACTATTAACTATTTAAAAATAAAAAGTGTAAATTTTTTAAACATTACACAGGTATTTGAATGGTATTATCATTTTTGCTGAGGTAACTGTTTTGAGACTTAAGTCTGTGTGCAATGAACTCACAAACTCGTAGTAGTTCGAGAAACAGCCAATAGATGGCGCTAATGCTTTATTGCAAAACCCAAACCACAGTAACAAAGAGTCTGAACTAGATGATTTTGTCATTGAGTCTGAGTAATTAGCTGGTAAAACACAGGCTAAAATCATTTTCACCATTGAAGCATTTTAAATAATTCATTCATATTCACGATGAAATCTCTGAATGTCATTAATTATGAATCACAGTAGGATAATTTACAAATCAAGGACACCATCAGTTTTATTTACAGTGATAATTGTATAAAATATGTTGTGTTTAACAGGAGGATTCCGCAGTGACTCACTAACAGAGTAAGAAAGTGAATAACCGCAGAGCTATGGCTCACACAGAAAGGTGCAGTAAGTATTAGGACTAATAAATAATGTATGGCTCTCTGAAACATTGCCTTTCCTGCACAGTGGACTGTAATTGGTTGCCTGCGGGTTAGTAGCCCAGCGTCAGGCTAAACTAATCTCGAATTCACAAATCTTTCTTTTCATCCCAACTCTTTACATTTCACTCCTCTTCATCTTCGGCTCCCTCTATTTGTTTGTTCTTTCTCTGCATGCATAAGTTTGTTGTGTTTTTTATCTATTATTGGTTATAATGAAACATCTTTTTTCCGACACTTGTTGAAGGGATCTCAAGGGACAAAGACTGAATAGTGTAAAGATGGGAGGGGGGCTAATGCTTTTCTATGGCCTGTCTAAGTGCCACTTACCCTTTAAACAAGAGACAGAGCTGCCCTATCTGTTTATCATTTCATTTCTCCCACGACAGTCATCAAGTTCAGACCCACAATTCTGTTTCTCCCTCTTATTGATATTAATGAGAATCAGATACAGGGTGAGACAAAAACATTGTTGTTCTGTAGCTCAGCTGGTGGAGTGTGGCAATTTTAGGTTGTAAGAACATTTCCTTAACATTCCATGAAGTACCAAAAGCATTAAAAATGTTATTTTAAGAGTTCTAGGAATGCACAAAATATCCAGTTTTTTTGACATTGTATTAACATTATTGCTTGGATATAAGAAAGTTATTCAAACTTTTTTTTAAGGTTTTAAAAATGTTCCACTAACAACTTAGGAATATCGTTTTTGATGTATGATAGATGTTAAACAGCATTCTGATATATGTTGTTTAACATATGATATATATGAAATATATATGTTAAACAACATTCTACTAATGTTACTGCAAGGACATGTTTAATAACTTTGAGAAG
Organism: Ambastaia sidthimunki; assembly: GCA_036877625.1. Classification (NCBI taxonomy): domain Eukaryota; kingdom Metazoa; phylum Chordata; class Actinopteri; order Cypriniformes; family Botiidae; genus Ambastaia; species Ambastaia sidthimunki. The sequence goes on along the minus strand of JAZGTK010001903.1, from coordinate 27,815 downwards.
TTATCTTCGTCCTCATCGTTCTGAGAACGTTCCCTGTTAGCTGGGTAGCAAAGCCAAGGTCACATGTTGGACTCGCAGGGAATTCGCATACTCATTAAAATGTATAGCATGCACTGCGAGTCCAATGCATCTGCCAAATGCATAAATGCAAATGACTGGAGATGACTCTATTTGTGTTATATGAAGTCTTGCCAGCACCAGATTGCCAAATGCATGTGAGTGAATTGAACCTGTTATGATGGATCAAGTCTGCAGCAGTCTGCATTAATATATCAGCTTAACCGATGAGCGTTTTGGGGAGCCACGCTTGCGAAGTTCCCCTACAGCTGTGTGGACGAGAAAGAAACGAGAGCCATTTTAATATTAGAGCAGCACGACACACTTGACAGATCTTTTGAAAGAATGGACATGAATTTTTAATTTCATTCTGAAAAATGAAGTTATATTTTATTGAGGGCATTAAGTTTAGCCTCAGACCATTGCTCACATCCAGGGAGAAAGTAATACGTGACGCATCAATCATGTAACCCAGAATGAAATGACATTTTTGTGTGACCTGACAGGTAGCTACAGCGAGAAGCTATTAGAAGGGTGTAAATATTTGCCTTTTGTTTCTTTTAACAAGAACAGCGTTCGTAAATATTTTATAACTTAGCTAATCATTTCCTCCAGAGATCAGGCTGAAATATTAGAGCCAGTGGTTTTGGTTCAAATAACGACTTCTAAAAGAACTGATCGCAGGTTTCGTTTAAGTGAGTTTTTCTGCAGTGTGGTGCGTATGTGCGTGTGCAAAGCCCAGCTGAGAAAGTTAATTTTGTTACAGTGGGTGGTCCCCTGCGATGGGTTTGTGGGTTCAAGAAGGGCCATTACTGGACCATTTATTTTCCAGTGCTGTAGTTTCTACAGTAATCCTGTTTGATTGAATCTGTATTAAATTGTAATCACCTTCAGCGGGGCCAATTTTATCAGAGAGGAAATCACTGGTGTTGCCTCGTGTCAATATAAGTAATGCTTTGGTTTATCCGGCCGTCTGCTGTTTAGAGAACATGACTTTCCATGGTCAGCTGAAACTGAGGAGGTAACAGCATAATAAAATAAAATGTTATCAATTTAAAGCAGCAATGGGGTGTTTGATGTTTGTCAGAAATCTAAGTGAGAATTTTCTTGGTGAATTGTAGCATCAAATTGCTTCATTGGACAATAATATTGAGTTTAGTGAGAAAGGTGAATCCTTTATTGCAAATGTTTGATGCTGCTCATAGCATCCCGACAGCCCTGATTGTGACACAATGAAGCTGTTATATTTTCCAACCTTCATGTTCTACCAAAATCTGAGGAATGTCAAGATGTTTCTCCTGGTTCTCTGACTAATGAAAAACCTGTAGTGCCCTCAACCAACTTCATTAGAGAGGAAGCCACCTGAGATGCATGTAAACAGTACTGACCCAGCTAACAGGGAACATTCACAGAACATTGTCTAACATGCTCTAGACGTTCTGTAAGTGTTCTCTCAAAGTTATCCAAAATGTTCTTGCAGTAATGTTAGTAGACCTTTTTAACATACAGTTAGTGGAATATTTTAAAAATATTACAGAATTAAAAAATGTTTGTTAGAAAAAAAGGCAAGCTAGAAAACATTCCTACAACTTTCAAAATAACATTTTAATGCTTTTGTGCTAATGCTTTAACATTTTTGCAAGGAAATGTTAGGGAAACATTCTTATAACCTAAATGTAGTTTTGTAAAAATAAAATCATATGCATGCACTCTTTACAGTCTTTAAATGAAACTAAAGCATTTACACTTTATGCAAGCATTTAAGTATAAGCATTTAGACAAAAGCGTTTCTTAAAATTATGAGAAACACACACTCTAAAAAATGCTGGGCTGTTTTCAACCTATGGCTGGGAAAAATATGAGCAGAAACACAGCTGAGTTATAAATTACCCAACCGTGCGTTACAACAAACCAGCATTTGGCATTAATACAACCCAGCAAAGAGTAATTTATAACCCTGTGGTGTGTTCTGTCCATATTTTACCCAGCCTTGGGTTTAAAACAAGCCTTTTAAAAATGTGCAACATAATCAAGTAATAAAACAAAAAATAAAAAGGCAAATATAAAAAAATAATCTCAGTCTAACTGCGTATTTAGCAGCTGTATTTTCACAGCATTATTGTGATGCTAGAATCACTTGAAGTAAAGCCTCACTCTTCAGGGCTTCAGTGATCATTGATCGGAGGTGCTCAAGTCCTGCTGGAGTTATTTTCAGCCGGTGTACTGCATCTCACACCGCAGGGCTCCCATACGGCCCGGTCACGTAGCAAACATGAGGAAGCAGAAGCTAATCAGACCTGCAATCGCACCTTTCCAGCCTCACTCCAAACGCTAATGACTACATTCACTGCCTTTAGCAAGACCAGTCACAAAACCTCCTATCTGCCTATTATGATGAGGCTTCTTCACAATCTTTTACCCAAGGTCTGAGATCCTTATTAGTAGTTTTCTTGGTAGACCCTTTGAGAAATCAGCTTTGTAATGATAAGTGGGTCACAGGTACGCTGCAGTACGCTGAGAGATAATCTGCATAATTGAATTTATTCCCTCGTGGAACAAGAGCGGAAAATACAAACAAAGAGAAAGCTGCCATTTATATTAGAGGTTATACAGAGAGCGGACCACAAATCCATTTTCCCTTTTCAACTCAGCTGTGATTAAAGGACAGGAGAGCTATAATCTAAATGTCTTATGTCTTTTCCAGAGCTTTCAGACCTTTTGGTAATTCTAACTTTGGATTCAGAGCAAGCAAAGTTGACTTTTCTGGCAGGAGCTTCATCCACCACAACGACAAACACAAACAGAAGCCCTGTGGAGCATGAGAGGAATATTAATGAAATAAACACGAGATCACGGGTCTTTTCCAACACCATCTCATTTGAAAGTTGCTAACAATCCATTCTTTCTCATTCAGCTCCAACAACCTCTTGAGCTTCCAGTGATTACATATCCTGCTCCCGAGATGAATTCTGCCTCAACTACTTTATCAAGCTGAAAGGAAAGGCAGCCACAGGGAACGCTGTATAGCGACCTCCAGCAGTTGATTAGCAATAAGACTTTTTGCCAGTGATTTAATGATTGTGTTAGACATTTGATGACTGAGTTTTGTAACAGAAGCCACTGCTGAAAGCGAAATTAGACTCTAAACACCCTAAAAAGCCTGCAGACTGAAGAATAATCACAGAGAACAGTGCAGTGCTTCATATGAGAGCACTCAGAGAAAACATTCAGGTAAGGCTGCTTTTACCAAAGATCACAGTGAAGGTAGATGACTGGTGAGTTATTAGGTTCTAAAGGATGTGAAAAGGCACGATTATCTGGAGAAGACAATTATCTCAGAAACAGCAGACCAGGGACCAATTTAAATCAATACAGAAATCTGATATATGACCCTATTTTTATATATTTATCATTATATTAATTTGTGGGCATATATGTACACGTTTCTAATTCCATTGTTTGATTGAGACACATATATAAGTATAACATAAGAAGTTAGGACATATGTCCATACTTGTGACACTGATTTAAAATGCTATAAAGGTTTTTAATTTTTTTTTATATGTGATCAATATATGAACATATGTATTATATATGTGTTTTACATACAGTATATTGGATGTCTTTAGGAAGTTATTATCTGAGAAGGTATTTTTGTCCAGTAGCTTTATTGCCTACTAAAGATTTTGTAAACAATACAGTAGGCAGTGATTGACTTTATATCTTTAAATTTATTAGTCTTCAGTTATAATAATCCTTTATGTTAACTTTTGCTACTAACACAAAAGTGGTCACAATGTAAAGTGGTCTCTGAATGTAAATGTGCACAAATCCTGTGGTGATTCAGTGTAAATGACAGACCACCGATTTCCTCACAGATAACATTGTTATCTTCCTCACAGACACAAATCATTCCCGCGTGTCTTTGAAATAGTTGTTTTGGAAATACAATGTGAAATGAAAAGTCATTTATTTTGCTGATTGTGTCTATTGTGAATCATGAAAGAGGCCATTTTTATCCTTGAGGTATGGCAGAGAGAGGCTGTTTTCCCTCTATTTCAGTATCATGGCTGTACTTACAAATGGACATTCCTGACAGAGATGTACAAATTGTAGAAGCACCTTTAGAAAATCAATAAAACTGCTTTTCTTTCTGTGTTGGGTTAAATATGTTACACAGAGCGGCACTGTACACAGAGGGCTGTGGAGAAACCGTAGGAGAAAGATAACTTACCCTTTATGGGTTTCTATTACTTTTAATAAAATCTTTTAGTATCTTTAATATTTTCACTGTCTAGCAGAGTGACTTTTCTTATACGTTTTTTTTATTGTTACATTTCTTATTGAAGTCGGTTATATGACAATATATGAACACACAGGAAAATATGTGGATATGTATGTGTATAATTCTGTTCGCAATATTTGTTCATACATATATTATCTGTAAACGTTCTTCTTAAATCTGTTTATGCTTTTCAAAAATGTTTCGTGACTTTATCAAATTGGATGATAAAGAAAAAAAATACACATTCTGGATGAGATCCTCCAATTACATTTTTTCCTGCATCTGTAAACACTGGAGCGCTTTTGCGATATTTTAGCCTTTTACAGCCATTCCGGTAAAGCTCTGTTGATTTTCAGTGAAAGAGAAAGATAACAAAAAGAACACAATTAGACTGAAAAATGTAAGCACACAGAAAAGGTCACAACAGTAGCTGAAAAGAAAATCACAAAATGTCTTATCAAAGTGTAATTGTTTAGGACTTATAGCAGATCCTGTTTTCCAGACGTGTTTTCCAGACGTATTTTATCTGTGCATGGCGAGATATCTCTTCAAACCATATTTCAGTCTTTATCTGTGTGCAGTGAGCACAGAGTGATTATTACATTTTAGTGATTGTTTCTAGATAACATTGTGCATTTAATTGGTCTGTAACAAATCCGCCACTATCATTATACACCCAACAATAAAGCAACGCTTTAAATACAGTACCACAAATGTCCAAAGATTGGTTTTAAAGTAGTTTAGACTTTGAGTTTTCATGACCTCTGACCTTTGATTGGTTTCTTCATGTTATTGCTTAAAGTTCTGTTCATTTTGCTCCCGTTTGATATACTGACAGAATTCCATGAATTCCATTCAGAAAGTCAATGAATTGTGGAATTTAGAAATCTGATCCTAAAGACGTTTCCGTTGCAACAGTTGTCTTATGCCTGATGTGAATTGTCCAACACAGACTGTTTCTGAAGCAGATTCCTCTGGCTTTGGCTTGTTCTGTGATTGTGGGTGTTTGTCCTATGAACAGTTGGTGTGGCTCTAGGCCAGCGCAAATGCTGTAGACTGCAGCCCCATCCTCTCCTCCTCTGAGAACTCTGTGGGGATGGGTTATGAATTCTATTTGTGAGCGTTCCTTAATTGTTCTTCACATTTCCATGAAACGTTATAGTGTGAATGAAAGGTAGAACCACACATATATCCCTCAAGTAACCACAGTGCGTTCATCTAGATGACTTTTGAGTGTTCCTAATAGTAGCTGTGATAGTTTTAAGCTAACAAATTTAGTTTGTAAGAACATTTCTCTAACGTTTTCATTAAATAACAAAAACATTTTAGATTGACTTCAGGTCTAGGAACATTTTTTCCAATTATATTTGCATTAAAGAGGCATCTGATAATTGATTATCAGTTGGTTTGATAATGCTGTTTTCTGGGCCAAAAACGCAGAAATCCTCAATGTTGATGGACATGCAATCAGCAATCAGAGTAAGCGACACAAAAACCAGCAGGAGACTTTCTGTCGCGTGCAGAGACGAATAATCAGAGGACATAAAGCGATAAGACAAAATAATAGAGGAAGCCTGACTAATTAAACATCAATAGTGAAATAATGAAAAACTCGTTTCATGTGTTGCACTGGGGTCTATAAGAAAACAGTTCCCGTAGTTTAACATTTATATGCTAATGTTCTTTTCCATTACATGAAGGCAAAATTTCTACATGACTGAGCAAAGCAGTCATGTGGCTCAGACTTTTTTTTCCAAGAATGTTCAGTGTAACAAAGAAGTCAGTAACGTACAAAGGCTATAAAGAAACCATCTTGAAACCTCTGAACTCTAAAGACACATTTAAAGAGAACATACACGGTACTCCTACAGAGGAGAAAGCTTTTCTTAGCCAAGAGAGCAGCAGGGCTACAGATGGAGATTGTGCTCTCTCTATCTCTCTCTCTCTCTCTCTCTCACTCACTCTCACTCACTCTCACTCACTCACTCACTCACTCACTCACTCACTCACTCACTCACTCACTCTCTCTCTCTCTCTCTCTCTCTCTCTCTCTCACCATCAGCTTCATGGACATGGGGGTCTTGCACCAATCACATACACACCCCTGCACACCACCGACATTGTCACCAATGCATTCTTTTGTTTGTTAGTGAGACAATTATGCATTTGAATTATTGAAAATTAACTATATATTAGAGTTTATTCACTAACTACATAAGAGTAAGCCACTAACTAGCTCAACTTTCCGAACGTTCCGTTCTAAGTATCTAAGATCAGTTGGCCCAGCTCTTGCCTCACCCAACCATTTAACCTAAAATTATAAAACGTTACTGAAATAAACACAATGAACAAATAAACCTTACAAAACAAGTACAAATTAAATATTAATAACATTTGACCATCTGAAGCACTGTTTGAAATGCTTGGGCCTCTTTACATAATTGAAATGACAAAATTCAGGCAATTTTGAAATTCAAAATAGAGGCACAAAACAAATCATGCGGAGGACCAAATCCACTCTTCATTCATTCATTCATTCAGGCTCAAGTAGGCAAGAGAGGTCATGAGAATTAAAGAATTCAAATTCAATTCAATTGATTTAAAGGAGAACAGTGTATCTACTGCGGCGTCACATGTAATAAGGACAAATCAGTTTTAAACAACTTTTAACTTACAGCGATCTTGCATTGAGACAATTGCACATCGCATATTCATTTATGACTAATGCAACCATAATTAACCGCTTCCTAGGAAATGTGTGCACACCTGGAAAGAGTTTTCTGTTGTCATGGTTACATAGGATTTACGTCACAGGTTCAAGAAAAATATTTATTCAAAAATATTACTTTGCATAATGAAATCCCTGATTCTTCAGCTCCCATAATATGTCTCTTGTATATTGCCTACTTCATTAAATCTTATGCAAAAATGTTTATTCATAAACAAAAATGGTTAAATCTCAGTTGTCTTCCATTATTTCTTGATTTCCCACTTCAGATTTATGTACAACAATAATAAAAGACGCAGATCTTTGTTGCTTTATATGAGTCTGTTTAAAAATCTGACTTATATTTAATATTATTTTTCTTCTTTTACTGTTTTACATCATTTCAGTTGTATCACATTTGAGATATGGTTGTTTCCCTGTCTGTGTATTTACTCATACATTGTGCAAGAAAATACAGTAAAAGAGCAGAGTTGCTCTTTTACAGTTACGAAATAAATCTAGCTCATGCTGGATGAATCATAGCCTCTCATTGTCATCGATTGTTTCACTTTGCTTTGTGTTCTGACAGGCTATCAAGCGCTAGCATGCAGTTAGACAGTCTGTCAACCTCATGTTGTGTCATTACAAACTATTATAAAGAGCCTCAGAAAAATAAGATCCAGGAACAATGAAACTCTTTCTTTCTAGAGTTCTTCAGTGCCGTAAAGAGACAGACTCAAAGGATTTTTGGAAGCCCCTTTGTGTACCATCTCTCATGGCGTTGTTGCCATGTGAACAGGAAACTCAAGAGAGAAGCTATATGCGGTACTTTATTTCAATTGATATCTGAACAAGTAAATGATAAAAAAGCATGTAATCATCCCTACTATAAAACATTTTAATGCTTTCCCTTCATTATTTCAAACAAAGTCTCATGATTTCAAAAGGTAAAACACAAAAGATAAACATGTTCTTGTGGCTCAACAGGTAGAGCATGGTGCTAGCAACACCAAGATCATGGGTTTGACTCCCAGTGATCACATTAATTCTGGCCTTCAGTTGTGGCCTACTGGTTAGAGAATTGGATTTGTAACCAGAAGGTTGCCTGTTTGATTCAAGGGTGCCGGCAGGAGACAACCAAGGTGTCCTTGAGCAAGGCACCTTTCTCCCAATTATTCCCTAGACACTGTACTAATCCTGGTGTGTGTTTACTAACTAGATAATGAACAGATTCCAGGTGTAGGTCACCATAATTGACTTGCATGTAACTTTACGCTTACTGTTGTATAAAATATAGTTGAAATTCACTGCAAGAAACTTTGGACAAAAACAAAAAGGCACTAAGTTTTATTTGGTTCTATATTTCTTTAATCCAAAAACATGTACATAACAAATGTAACATAAATGTACACAAACAACAGAAACCTGATGCTCCTGCTTCTTTACACACATAACAGGAATCTGTGCAATGAAATGCACAGAAGCAATGACATATATGATCAAAGGCATTCATCACTTCCTTGATTCTTTTCCATATAGCTCATTCCATATAGATATTCCATATATATTTTCCACATTTCTGGAATGCTGTCAGTTCCAGCTCACCTTTAACAAGTGTTGAAGGATCATTAACATCCTATATATTTCTAATTCCTAATTGGGATTTCCCATGGTGCACTTGTGAGGACCATGTGTGGAACAAACACATTACAAAGCAGCTCCAATCAACACTACAGAAAAGTGTCAGGTCTCAGCTTCTATTTCACAGCCCTACAAAAACATCATTTGCACAATCTGTCAATCAATAGGCACCACTAATCTTGAGCCACTCTGAGCTCATGAGGTATAACTGCTGTAAAGAGTTTATACACATCTTCTATGACTATAGATCTCTGGCTATAATAAATACAAACTTAATGACGGGGTATAGAAAAAATTGGATGACTTTTTGTATTAGTAGAAGCTTTGTTTTACTCTTCAAGATGATTGTGGCTTGGAGGCACATTAAAGGGCTTTGCTATTGTTCATGATAAACACAATATATTTACTTCTTACAAATTGTATTATTTTCTAGCTGGTGAGTCTATGAAAAGAGGCTGGGTACAGTTCACTTATTTTTGGGTTGCGCTGCAATATAAAGAGCCACAAGACAGTAGAGAGCTCCCCCGATTGTCAGAGCCATGGTGGTCCTATACAGGAGTCTGTCTGGAACTCCTCGCTTTAGATGGACAGGAATCTCATCTGATGCCTGCAACAAGACAAATGCAACACTTAGGAAAAACGTATGTACAGTCATATTTATTTACTCCATCACACAGATTAATAAATTACATACCTGAAATATTTTTTGCAGATCTGGAACCTTGTTGGCACCCATATACTCTACTGCAGAACTCGACTGAGATACCACTTTAGTCGGAGTGGCAAAGATTATGGTGGGGGATTCAGAGGGAATATTTGACCTTAAACCCTGAATAAAGTTTACAAAAGGTTTACGATGAGTATACAAACAATTTCATTAACAACCATATGTAAGACTTCTTAACCTGTACAACATTTTCACCTTGAATAAAACAATTAAAAGTGACACGTTGTCTCAATGGTATCAAACAGTATGAACCGGTTTATCTATGATCTAAAAACCAGTTTTAAATAATTTAACCTCTGATGTAGTAAATGGTTTAGATACAACAATTATTTCGGTTAAAATTTCTGCTAGGCAAGTGAAAGTGTATTTTTCGCATCTAAAGACCATTTTAAATGAAAATTAAAAACCTTTATGTATCACGTACAGCCTGTTAGTCGCAGATGAAGGTCACGGCATTATCCTTTAAGATAATAACATAAACTAATGCTTACCTGAGGACTATATGCGCCCGATGATGCTGCTCCTGTCAGTTTTTGGGTCAATCCACTAAATTTGTAATACATTTTGTTAATAAATGCTAACTGGTCGGGCTGAGGTGAGAGTGACCGTCAGAGTCTCAACCGGCTTTTTCCTTGTGTAAGAATTTGTCGCGGAGATATGACGTCACACGCATGCAATTTGCTTCACACGTACAGATATAAAATTGTTTCGTATTTATTTGATTAAATTGTTATATTGTAATTTTAATAAGATCTTGCTCATCGTTGCTTAAGATTTAAAATATTTCAAAGAATGTTTGTATACTTGTATAAAGTAAATATAAATGCCTGTTTGTTTGTTTAAAAATAATGATGAACAAACTAATGTGACATTAAAATTCATGTAGTCTTTAATGTGTCAACTGTATTACCCTACTTCATAGCTTAATTATAAAAATACATTTTTAAGTGAACATTTAGGAAAAACACAGGTAAAAACACAATTTTATTCTGTATGATTTCCAATATAACTGGTGAAAGAAACAGATATGGGTCAAATCCATAAGCATTTCTTTATTTTATTCATACACATAAATACCTGTTTTATTACCATTTAAAATACATTTTAGGTCACAGAATAGAGCTACATTGGATTTCATTTGCATCTTTAATGAACACCCACCACCCACAATTAGCCACAAATACATTGAAGCATAAAAATCCTGCAATGCCCCTGCTTCATAGCTACAAAATGATACAGATATGAAGGCATACATCTCGTTTCGGATGTGATGTAACATTTAAGCAATGTTTGTGCAATTATTCAAAAAAGATCTCGCTCTACATTGGTTTAAAAATTAGGGACAAAGTCAAACAATTGGTGTCATTGGGGATTTGTCATTATTGTTACTCAGATCTGTAGTTTTTTTGTTGCTTTACATCTGTGTTATTTTTTAACAATGAAATACTATTACAAATATAGAGTATGAAAGTTATCGTGTGGAGTCTATAAATACAATCTTTACTTTTATTTTGACTTCAGGAGACACATAAAGACCCTCGATGGAGGGAAACAGGTTTTGTGCTTGTGTTGGGAGAGGAAGAAGGAAGCGGGTGACAGCCCTCCTTCTGCTGAGTGTGTGGGTGATGTGTTTGCTAATCAATTTAGTTAACGCCTCTTGATTCACACAGTCATGTATGGGCAGGTTGCAGATCTGTCGCTGTCTGGGTGAACAGCTGATGTTTGTTTTTTGTGGTTTAGTAATGTTAACTAGCATCCTATGATCAGAGATTTGATTTAAAATTGCACATTTGTGACATGTTCACAGTATTTGCTTTCATTTCATGCTCAAATGCTTTTGTTTGCAGTCAAGAAACCCGTAAAAGTTTTTGTTGCTTCTTCCTGCTTTTCACGTTTTGGAGAGCTTGAAAAGCCATGACTGAATTAATGATTTAACAAGTCGGATGGGCCTCTCCATGGAAACATGAGCATTTGTATAAGCTCCTTCTAGTCTGAAGCGCTATCTGGACACGAGGTCTCGCCAGATGTCTGTTTCAGGCAGCTTGGCCATCTGTAGTTGTCAAATGCCACAGTTGTCCATTTCATATACGGGAAAAGCTATTGGATTGTTTTTGTTCGTTCACACAGGCATGAGTTACAACACAAACATTGGCTTTTCCTTTGGATCATAATGCTTTTGGTGCACTTTCCAGCTTTAGGAACAGACGAGGTGCCTGTAGTGTCCAAAGTCAATGAATTAAAGAGCTTCAGAATGTGTCCTTCAGTACAGAGGTACTTTTGTTATTATTTGGATATACTGTAACAGGTTTACAAAGAGAGTCTGAATGCTGATGCTGTGTGTTGCTTATAATGTATTTTTGAATTTACAGTTTCTATATCAAAAAATAAAGGCACAGAAGAGCAGGTGATGTTACTAAGCTGAAGACCAGCAGGTTCGGAGGATCTCAGGGTGAACTACGCTACGGTCAGTTGAGAAACTCAGAGGAGAGGCTTCGCATACAGCGTGCTGAGCGGAATTTGAGCTCGTGGTAGCACTGCACGAAGCTGTGGTAGATAAAGGTAATAGGCAGAGCAAGTAGCACAATGCCACTCACGACACACACGCCACCCAGCACGCGTCCCGGAATGGTGATGGGGTACATGTCTCCATAGCCGACGGTCGTCATGGAGATAATAACCCACCAGCAGGCAGCCGGGATACTGGCGTAGTCCTCATTGCTAGTCTCCAGGTCAAGTCCGTGCTCCAGCAACTGTGCCAGGGCGCTGAATATCGCCATGGCAACGCAGACAAACACCAGCAGCATGACCATCTCTCGGTAGCACCTGCGCAGCGTCAGTCCAAGTGTCTGCAGGCCAAGGAAGTGACGCGCCAGCTTAATTAGCCAGAAGATGCGCATCATTCGCAGCACGCGCAGGGTGACTCCTGCGCGCTGCAGCTGCGGGTTCTCTCCTGTTAGTGCTGTCATAGCGACAGACACATAGTAAGGTGTGATTGCCAGCAGGTCAATTATATTAAGGGGTCGGCGCACAAACTCACATTTGTCCCGTGAGACAATGAAGCGTACTATACATTCAGCAGTAAACCAGCCAATGCATACTGCCTCTATAATCCTGCACCAGATGGGAAAATAGAGGAGAAAGAGAAAAAGAGAGATGGAAAGAGAAAACAAGACTGTGTTAGAGGGCATGGGAGTTGGGGGAATAAATATTACAGTATTTTACAAATACGACTCAGTGAATATTCTCAGTAACAATAAACAAATAATAACCACTTGAAAAACTTTAAATTCAGTTGTGTCTTTGTTTTGTACAGTAAATAAATAAAGTCATGCAGCGCGTTTAGAATCATGCAGGCATGCATCCAATGATCTTTAGAAGCGTGTATTTTCATTCAGATTGTAAATATCTCCAGCGTGTTAATGACAGTGAACTGTGAGGTTATACTGAAGCTGAAAGTTACTCTTAGTAAAGTTACTCTGTATTAGTTTCTCTTATTCTTAGTAAAATTAATTAAACATTTTTACATTTTTGATTGAATATTCAATATCCATTTATGTCAAAAATTATCCACCTGAATGGACTTTTACCCTGAAAGTGGCGACCTTTTAAAATGTATATTGCCCTATGACAGACCTAAGCTCTGATGGAAGGCATGTAAACAGGGCCGATTATTACTGAATAAACTTAAGATTTGATGTGCCCACAGTTACCAGTGGTGAGTGCATTCTAACCAGAATATATTTGGTATTATAATGAAATGGTGAAAACAAAAACTACGTTTGACATTTACATGCTAAGAATTCAAAGACAAGAAAGGGAAGGAATATCCGAAACACACATGCATTGCAAACCTTGGGTATAAATCCATCCTTTCCCAGTTTGTTATACATATATAAGGACACATACCTGAACCCTGAGACACACAATGTCCACTGTGGGAAATGGAATCAAGACTGCACTGGACACACAAGGAGAAAACCTTAGGCCCACTCACAAATACTTCCAGACAGAGAGAGATGGGAATAAGGGAATACCCAACAATGACATTATGACTCAGTACAGTGAACATGAAAAATAATGACTGGGATTGTCCGATGGAGGGGAGAACAGGGATGACTTGGAAGATAAATAGTTTAAATAAACTAATTGAAACAATTACCAAGAGCTTTTCGACGATAAAACATCACAGGGTTTCTTGGCGACGTCTACTGGGCAATAGAAGAATTTGAGGAAAACACCCTCGAAATAATACTTTGGTTTTGGATATTGCATCAGGACATAAGGCTATTGCAGAAAAGGTTTTTGTAAACGTTTTCATTACTTTATTTTAACGTGATACAATTTAAATGCAAAATATGAAATTAAATATATGTATTAAAAATGGTAATGAAAGGGTTTATTTGCATTTTAACATTGCATTGATTAATGTTTTATTTTAAAAGAGAGTTTTTTATTTTTATACAAGTTCAAATGGGCAGACATTGCATGTCCTGTACTTGGATTTTTCTAAAGTCATTGGTGATTTGTGTGACATTGAGGCATGTTGTATAAAAATTAAAACTATTAAACGATGCGTATTTTACTGTTCAGCAATATTCTGCGTGTTTACTTCTTTAAATGTTTGATATAGGCCGAGTTTACCCATCCACAAGCACATTTCTATCTTTTAAATATAATTTTTTTAGGAATAGCTTTTATTTTATTGCTGGATTTCAAGTGGATTTTATAGGAACGAAATGGAAAATGGGCTGAAGAGCTTAAAATATTTAAGTAAAAACGTGATAAAGAGAAATGTGTAGAAGAGTGTACAGAGTGCTTCTGTCGTGGAGCTGAAATGTCAAAGGCTAAGAGATACATGCATATCAAAAATACGCACAACCGTATATAACAGAACACAAAAGTTTTCCCCAAGAATATACCTGTGCTCTTCCACTGTATTGTTTTTTGCTGTATCCCAGTCCGGCAGAGTACTGGCACACAGAATGACCATAGACATAATTACAAAAATCACTGACACTGATGCAAGGATCTGCGCCGCGACAGAAGAAGCTGGTTCCTCAAAAGTCCTCCGCATCCTTTCCAGCCACCGACCGTTCCCTCCACCAGAGGCGAACCTGGTGACCTGGTCCTCCTCACCTCGGGACTCCACCTCTGCCTTGATGTCCTCCTCGGAAAAGTACGTGTAGGTGTCCGACATCCTATCCTCCAGCCGCCGCTGGCAACAAAACTCCAAATGGGAGCTTTCCAAACCCCAGTAGATCATCTCGTTATAAAACGAAAGCTCGCACATTTGCGGGACAAACCTGAGCTTTCCTGATCGGACGTAAAGCATAATAAAAACAAAAGCTTCGGAGTGTCTGTCGAAAAAAAACTCGTTCCTCTCTCGGTCATAATCATCACACACCTCCAGGACCTCTTTTTCAGAGGAGCAACTGTGAAGCCTGCTCACTCTGCGCAGAGGAAAATCCTTTATTACTTCTCTGGTAAAAGCGTATTTTGTGCCACCAACGTTAAGGATGCATATGTTTTTCCCAAACTTCATTGTGGATCAGAGTGTCTCCGCCGATTCAAGTGGAAAGGTGAGAAATGACGCACAATATGGCTTAATCATTATGGAAATCCAGCTTAGTTGTGCAAGTGCAAATCACGCCTAACAGCTCCAAACGCGCAAATCCAAAGGACCCGACACAACTGTCGCACAGTGTTTCAGGTTACAGAGGGAATTTTTTCCAGGTTGAGAGCGCGTATCACTTTGGAGAACCGTGGAAAAGTGACTTCTCTCCTTGTGCATCATCTAAACTCCAGCCCTCGGTGGGCTGTTTCATGCTGTGATGTCACACGTCCACAAACCTATTGCGCCCTTCCCAAAGAACGGGCGTTCCCAAGACCAAAAAAGCATTTTAATCTTTTTTTTCATTATGCATGTCTGGGATTTACCAGTGAACTCGGCACTTAAATGTGTTTACTGTACTCAACAGTCTCTATTGATTTTTCTCTGTTGGTTGCGAGGGAAAAGACCCGGGGGACACGTTTGGGAATCCATAATATTTTCAATATGAAAATCAATAGTGCAACGAAAGATTTTTGCCCGGAGCTCAAACTGCATCTGCCTCAAACTGCAACATTCACATCACAAGTAAAATTACACGCCAAAATGATGGATTTTTTATTCAAATTTGCGACAGTTTAATGAAAAAAAACTGTATCGAGAAAACCAACCCATGCTTCTTATAGTCAAAAACCTTTTTATAGTTGCATTGCTATGTGCATTGCATTATATGTATGGAGGAGTCATGAGGCTGTATGTTTCATTCACGCTCTCCTCCTCCTCCTCTCGGGAGGAAGCTGCGCTCGCGTCTTAAGCGCGTGAGTGAGTTACTGTATTGTACTGTGAGTCGCGGGAGGGGGGCTGCAAAAAAATCTCCCGTTTTTCCTGAAGTTCATCCCCCCGTATTTACAGCATCCCACCTCAGAGCGCCATTCGACCGGATGCCTTTTTGACGCACCTATTTATTTGTTCGGGTTTTAGTTTATGGTTTGGTTTTTAACACTCCGGGAGGGCAGAAATGGCGGCCAACATGTACCGGGTCGGAGGTATGTCCGTCTATGTTTTTGAATTAACGAGAGTGAAAACACGGGCGACACCGTGAGACCTGCGCCCGGAAACGGGTGTTCATTTCAGCCGAACCCACCCGCTCGCTTACGACCCCTCCACGTGCGCGGTGGTCCTCGTTACAGACGGCGATAACGCGGATGGGGAATATTTTGGGTTGTGATGTGGGTCAGGCCTCTTAAACTATCATAGCCGCACTAGCATTTAGCATGTTGCTAACTAGCCACCTCGTAAACAATTAACCATCACTGTATGCAAAACACATGGGAGCGTGTTTATACGATACGGTTCTCCAGATTTTGAACCTTATAGGAGAAACGTGGGTTTGCTCGCTCGCCGTGACGATTTTACACGCCGATGTTTCTCTTTGTAATCATTTGTCTCATTTTTTGGCACGTATCCATTAGTTACGGGTCCCAAATCGGCATGCAAGGTAGCAAACCCAGCTAGCATTTACAGCCACCTTGTTTTTGTTCATATTCAGATCATGTTGAGTTTCTTGACCCCAAATCACCAAAACATGACAATCGTGCGCAGTTTTAAATGTTATTTAGCTGTCAGGCATCAAATGATCTCCGCATCTCTTGCCAATGCAGGGATTGCATTGTTGTGCACTTAAAAGATCACAATCTGCTGCATGATAATCAATGCAATTGATATGTTTAATAAATTGGATCTTGAGCATAAATTCAGTGTAACGTGCGTTTAATGGGACTCTGTGTGATAACGTTACGTTACACGATTGTAACGTAACGCGTCCGTAAATACGGTCACTTTTGTGAATCAAGTCACCATAGGCTTTACAAAGGTAAAAATCACAGTGCGATACAACCCATGTTTATTCTGAAAGTTAGGAAAATATATAAAAAAACAGAATAGATAAAACCTGTTAACAAAAAGTCAGATAGAATAAATAGGCTTTTAACTTGTATGCATGATGTTTCAAGTGGCACTAGTATAAATAAAGGTTTTCATAATACACTGACTTCCTGTTTCCCTTTTGCAATGTGTATCTATACGTTTTTTTGTGTTATTGTGCCTTAGAAAGTCTTAAAGCCAGTTGGTAAATCCTCTTACGTAGAACTGTGTTATATTGTGTCTTTCATTGTGTGACACCTTTACAAACCGTTGTGCTTTTGTATAATAATAAAAATATGTTTTTGTTGTCTTCTGCTGCAGATTATGTCTTCTTTGAGAATTCTTCAAGCAACCCCTATCTGATCAGAAGAATAGAGGAACTGAACAAGGTACGGTGCCCTCAGGGCTGGGAGGGAGAAATGTGAGGTGTTGGACACTGGGTATACTGGCAGGGTGTGGACACAACATTGTCATGACATCGACATGGGGAGCTCAGCCAGCTCGCCTGGGGCCAAATTGCTTACATTCTGTGTACTGCTTGATTCAGGCTGTAGTATTTCCACCATGTCCAGCTGTTTTATGAGAAACTGTATCTGTGTGAAACGCATAAGACTGCATGCAGGGTTTCTGATAATGACATCTGTATGTTTCAGCTATTAAAAATATTTTGTCTGAGTATGTATGAATTCTATGCTGGTCTGACGTATAAATGTTACTGTCACAGTTTAATATTAACGCAGTGTTTCCTTATGACTCATGTGTATTTAGCTTCATCAGACTCTGATTTTGTTATAAGTCGTTTCGTTGTGTGATCTTCAGCTTTTGTTGTGAATTGAAGTGCATGTCAAAACAAGCGCTACACTGCAGAATCTTCTCATCGGTTAGCCATCACGTTTTGATGCGATGCAATGTGACGTATCTTTTGTAATATTTGTGAAAAGACGGGATTTACTTGTCTGACAAATTCAGCTACAGGTTATTATTCTGCTGTAGGTTTTGCCACGATGTTGGTTACGCATCCATCCAAATAATCACGGTATTGCCACTGAGATTTGCTCAGTTTATATTATTCTGCTCCCACAAGCTCTTCCAGAGAAGTTTAAAGCCCCACACAATAGTACAAAGCATTATGGGATATTAACTAGAAGGTGGCAAACTACAATTTATATTAGTTTTACACAACAACGATGTAGTGACAAATAGAAACTTTATTTCTTTGCTTTTTGAAGTATACACAACAATGACTTTAATACTGAAAATGCCATATTATGCCAAACCAATAGTCGGTTCTTAAACGTGCAGAGAATTTGCATTTGTGGTAAATGTTTTCTGTTGCTTCCGCTGTATTTTATTCTCTGTTTGACTGCTAAAAGACTGGAGATGAAAGCAGATTTTGTATTTATCAGGCGTTATGTGCCTCCTGTACTCGGGGTCGCTGTTGTTTATCGATCGCTCACAGTGTGCAGACACAGCAGGTGTCTTCTGCAGCTGATAACAGATAACCGACTGCTGCGTCAGGTTCAAGCATATTCAGTATTGATTAAACCAGCTGTTGGGTTTATTGTTCCTGAGAACGTTTACATGGAAAGCTTCCTCAAGGTGGCCCTGTTTGTCATCCCTTTTAGACGGCGAGCGGCAACGTTGAGGCAAAGGTGGTCTGTTTCTACAGGAGAAGAGACATCTCGCAGAGCCTCATCCAGCTGGCTGACAAACATGCAAGTAAGTGAGCGATGTGTTTTCCCAACGTGAGCATATTGTCAAGGAAACCAAGGACAGTCTGTGACGTGACATGCATAAGTGGTCATTTGCATGATAATGATAAGTCAGTCAGAATTGGTCGTTGTGTATGCATATGCGTCTGTCTGTCTTCTGATGTGATGTCTGGAGACTAACTAGTGCCAGATGCCTGTTGTTGGGCTAAAGGGCTTCCTAATTTTCTAATGTTTCAGAGGTCCAGGCCCGCTAACCAAATCTGCCTTGATAAACCATTCACAGTTTCTAGCTCCACTTTTATGAGATTCTTCAAAATCTGTTTTGTTGTACTCAGCTGTTTTTTTTTAGATATTGGCTAAATTAAAAACTGAGAAAACGATGAGTGGGCTTGCTGTCTAGGACCACCATTAGGCTTAACAAAGAACTATTGAATGTGGTAATAACCATTCATCATTGCAGATAGCTTAAGTCTGCTGTTTTTACAGTAAACAAGAATTATCTGAATCATTTTAATGCTGTAGTTTCATTGGGTAATGAATGGTTTGACAACAAAGGCATATATTACTGGCCCCCTCGTCTCCATTTTTACTGTTTTCAGCTGAGTGCTGCTGATAATCACAATCAGCGGGACGATAAATAACATTATTAATAGATGTCAGAGATGTTTTGCTTCCGTTTTTTGTTTATATTAATATGCTTTTTGTTGCTTCGCTGTATTAAAAAGTCAGATTGAAAAGTTGTAGCAAACTCGGCAAGGCAACATTAAACCATTGGTCTGCCAAATAAAGGTCAAATGATAATAAGGCTTACAAAACATATTTGCTTTTGTGTGATTGGTTGCCATTTTATAATGTAGCCACTTATGTGTCACAATGTAATTTGCATATTTAAATCATATATGCTGTTTGTATGTGTGTCTGGGATATCTGTACCCTCTGACCCATTTCTTTTTACCTGTATGTGTACAGAGGACCTGGAGGAAGAGAAGGAAAGCCCCTCAGAGCCAGATCTCTCTGAGAAACAGAAACATCAGCTCAGGCACAGAGAGCTTTTTCTTTCCCGCCAGTACGAGTCCCTCCCCGCCACACACATCAGGTAAATGCACACACCCAATGCACCTAAAGGCAATACTTACACCTTATTTAGGCCCCGTTTACACCTGAGTTTAGAATGTGTTTCGGTGATCTGATTTCAAGTGGTCAGCACTAAAAACAGGTGTAAACGAGGTCTAAAGCGACTTGAGATCGGATTACAAAAAACACGGTAACGGTTCTGAGTTGAGTCTGTGTTTAAAACCACGGTGTACCGTGAATCTGTCATAGCCTTGCGTCTTTATTCTGGTCTGACCGCTTGTATTACCCGAGATTGATTTTAACACCATGTGGAAACAGGGTTATAATATCTAATATAACAAAATGTGCTACTTAATTCTCAGTTTAAAATTGCAGGCCATTTTCAGGGCACCATAACAGCCCATATAACACAGCACAACCCCCAAGCCAACAACTTTTAAGTCTTCTTGGCTGTGAGTCACGGTTTCACATCTATTCTTCAGTTGCCCAATAACACCCCGGGGCTTTAGTGGCACCTGCTGTTATTCAGGTGATAAATGAATTAGCAACTGAGGGCTGGTGGCTGTGGTTCTAATCAAAGGAAAGCCTCCTACAAGCAACATTAGTGCTGCTGTTGATCTTCTGAGATGCCCACTGCGCTCGCCGAGATTGATATCACCCTCCAAATAAAGGAAATGTCACTTCTTT
Organism: Ambastaia sidthimunki; assembly: GCA_036877625.1. NCBI lineage: Eukaryota > Metazoa > Chordata > Actinopteri > Cypriniformes > Botiidae > Ambastaia > Ambastaia sidthimunki. The sequence continues at coordinate 7,454 of JAZGTK010001903.1, read as the reverse complement.
TCTTCTTTCTTTTGTTTTGTGGGTTTTTTTCTTTCTTTTGAGCTTCTATGATCCATAAATATTGAGCAGTCATTTTGGCAGGCCCGCTGGCCTTTACGAGGGATAATGTATTTCGGTGAAAGCGGATACATGGCAAGAGTTCAGTTTAATTTTTTTAGGTCCGTTCAGGTAACGACTTTAAACCTACATGAACAAGAGCGAATCTGGATTGTGATTTTTATGCATCTGTTAAATCTGAATCACTGATGAGAACTGAACCTCGTTTTTAGTTAGAGTTAGTTAGTTGCTAAGCGAATCTACTTGGCTGGGCATTTGAGTGAACCAGTTAAATAAAAAAGATTTGCAGTTAATGCACAATATTTACTACACTGTATAGTTTTGTTAATAGGTTTTGTATAATTTACATTAGTCTGTTTAAATCTGGTTTAATGTCGTCACCCTAATTCAAATCCTCATTTTTTTTTGTTTCAGAATAGGATACGGTTACTGTATTTAAAATACACTGAAACACAGTCAATGCATTACTTTTGTGTAGTGGGCTTTTAAAAGAGTTATGAATCGCTCATAGCTGCAGTTTTAAAGTAGCTTCTCCAACACACGGCTGTTATATGTGGGATGTTGAGTGTTTTAGTCTTTAGTTGCCGTAGTGCCCATTTTAAAGCCCTCAAACAGTTAGAAGAGAACAGAATGATTAACATCTGTTTATTCACTCCACAATAACTCTGTATTTTTGATTCACTGTCTCTTATCTGTTATTTACTCTTTCTGCCCCCCCTTTAATTTCCTTTATGATTGTCCTTCAATCTGCTGTTTTCTCACCTTTTCATCTGTGCTCCTGTCACCATCACACGTTCACACAGTCTTCTGTAATTATGCACTTAGTTTGTTCCCCTCTTCCCCCCCCCGTACTATACTGTGGATTAGAGGCTGCATGGTGACAGCTGTATGTCTGGCATCACATACGTGACTGAACTCCGAGCTTTGATTTTTAATCATTTCTTTTTTCCGGGCGTTTTCGAAACAGGGGGAAGTGCAGTGTGGCGCTTTTAAATGAGACAGAAGCTGTTCTCTCCTACCTGGAGAAAGAGGTACGTGGGTTCTGTTTAAAAAAAAAAGCTGATTTGTGTGTTACGTTGATGTCTAATTTTGTGGGTTGCTGCTTGCTCTCTCTCTCTCTCTCTCTCACTCTCTCTCAGGACACATTTTTTTATTCGTTGGTGTACGACCCCACACAGAAGACATTATTGGCTGACAAAGGGGAGATTCGTGTCGGCCCACGCTTTCAGGCTGACGTCCCTGAGATGCTACAGGAAGGTTTGTATTCAAACGCTGTTTATATTATCAATGTTACAATCACTTACGATTATTGCATTTCCTTTGAATCTGTTTCTTTTCGTTTTTCATGCATGTTTAACTGTCCTATTTTCTTCACAGCGTCAAAGATTGATTGTTGATTATGCAAATGTACCTTAGTTTTTAAAAGCACAGTACAGTGTGAGAAGAGATGGGGGGCTGGGGGGGGAAGGGGAATCGAACCCGGGCTCAGGCTGTCCAGAGTTAGTTCTATTGAGTCTCGGTGCTCTATTTGTAAGGTCTTTTTAGGCATGTGGGCTGAGAGGTGATTTATTGTGTGTTTGGGCTATAAAGTTCGTTGACTCTGGAAACAGTCGGGTCACGGAATCATGCTGCTTATTTGCAGAGTTAAACTTTCGCAACGAGTTTGATTTGCGAGCACTGGCGCATCGCATGAAAAACTGAACATTTACAGTGTTGGCGTCTACCGTCAGTCAGGTGTGAAATTGCTCTTCTGTGAGTCTGTGACCTCACAATAACTACTCTCTCACAAACTCACAAAAACGTCCAGTCAACAGCTCCCTTCTTCTGTTATAAGAGGCTAGTAACAGTGAGGGAAGCTTTTTTTAGATCTCTGTTATACACGTCTTGTTTTAGAAGAAAGATGACTGGAAACGTTCTCGTCTATTTTGACAAGATAGATATGTAGCATCAACTTTAATGATAGCTAAACAACAACACAGGGATTGGACTGGAACCAACATGGCTGCATAACTCATTACTCCTGACCTTTTTGTTTAGCATACGTTTATCATCGAAAACTACAGTTCATTGTTTATAAAAGTCAGATTAAGACGTCATCTTGTGAACTTTCTAAGCTTCCATCATTATTTAACACTAGTTTGATTTATGTTTTAATTCTTGTACATGGTAACAAGCTGGCCTGGGTTTACTTGACAGTTATTGATGGCAGGTTTTTAGCAACTGGTTTTGCACAGCCAATTCTAATGACAGAAAATGCGTCTATAGGGGAACCTGATGAGCGAGACCAGTCCAAACTGGAGGTCAAGATGTGGGACCCAGAATGTCCGCTGACCAACAAGCAGATCGACCAGTTCCTTGTGGTGGCTCGGTATGTTTTCAATCTTTTTACATTTTAGCCGAGCATGTTATTGTTAAAACAAACATTCATGTATTTTAATATTTTGATTCAGATTGTACATTGGACATCAGTTGGTGACCTAACAAAGTATCAAAATTGCTTATGCAAAAAGAGAAAAAAAAACATTTTTCATGTTGCCACAAACTATACTTTTGATGAATTGTTGTGAAGTGTTTTGGTCCCATTGCTTTCTTTTGGAAAAACTCTTTATAGTTTGAGTGTTGGTAAATGTCTCTTGAATTTTAATGGATTTATGCTCTTGGCAGCTAATAATTTACCACACAAATCACAGTGTGGGCGACACAAACCATTTTTCTCCTGTATTTAATGTAGCCTGGGTCATATTTTTGTGTTGGCATCTGTCTAATTTTGGCTAGCGTCTACTAAGTGATGGATGAATTTGTGTCGAAATTCTGTAGAATTTGATTGGACACATGGCTTTATACCTAAAACATTTTCCTTCCTTAACAAATTTCAAGTCTGTTTTGCTATCCAAACTATAAGATTATTTGATTCATTGTATAATATTATTTGTGTTTAGCATAATTTATTCCCAGCTGTCCACGGTCTTATCAGAATGGACTTGGAACCAAGTTGCTTTAAATGACACTGCTGGTTTTATCTGTATTGTAGCTTAATTAAAGTTGCTTGTTGAATGTGGTGGTCTGTGTCCAGAGCGGTCGGTACTTTTGCCCGAGCATTGGACTGCAGCAGCTCCGTCAGACAGCCCAGCTTACACATGAGTGCCGCGGCAGCCTCTCGAGACATTACACTGGTACCCCTCCGCATCTTCCCTCTCTCTCTCTATATTCACAGGAGAGGGGACAATTTATTGATTCTGTCTCTTTCTGTTTATCTCACATTCTCTAGTTCCACGCCATGGACACTTTGCACCGGCTCGGCTATGACCTGTCCAGCGCTCTGAGTGTGTTGGTGCCGCAGGGAGGACCGGTGCTGTGCCGAGACGAGATGGAGGAGTGGAGCTCATCGGAGGCCAATCTGTTTGAAGAGGCACTGGAGAAATACGGCAAAGACTTCAACGATATTCGGCAAGATTTTGTGAGTGGCTTGCAAACACTGTGTTTCTGTCAAGTACGTAAAGATCAAACTGTCAAACAATCATTTATCGATCCACAGAAAAATGTGACTTTAAGTTCTGTTTATTGACCTAGCACACAATAAAGAAAACAATACAGATATTGATAAGTGTAACACCGCAAAAATGGCAGAAAGTCACGTCTGCATTTGTGTCGTGCAAAGGTGTGAATATTTTTAGGCGAGGACAACAGGGCTGGGCAAGCTTATAACAACTTGAAACAACCAACTTCCATTTAAAAAATACATGTATTTACATGAGTCATACACGACCACAGAAAGTCGTTTAAAGGCGCTGTCTTTCTATTGGCTAACAACTTTCTATTGAGTTAATAAAAAATTTAGATGCTTTGCAATCGCGATTGAAGTTTAATCTCTAGAAGTTTCTGGAAAAATGTGTCTTGCAATGTGCTTCAGAAATAGAGACTTAACAGGACTTCTTTATATGGTACTTGTGTCACTGAAAAGACTGAGATTACATGGTTTGGAACAGCAAAGCCAAAAGGGGCATGACAAATGATAGGATGAGGAGCAGGAGAGATTAAATGAAGACCTGATGTGAGGTTGTTGGAAAGATTGGACAAGCTGAAAGTATTTGCTTGGGCGTGTGTTTTCTCTTGACCTATCTGAGCACGGTTGATCCGTTCATCTAGTGAGATAAAGGTTCTTGTTTCTGTCTGATCTGGAGAGGGACGGTGAGAACATGATGAAGAGATGTTTTTATTGCTCTGAGAAATGGGGTTCTGTTTTTCTGTGGTTTGCTTTTCAAAACAGCTGCACTTTAACCAAGATGCTTTGATGGAAACAATAAAAGCTGCTTCTTCACAACTGCCAAATAGTCCAATCAAGACCAACTGGGTTTATGCTGGTGTGCTTTGAAACACATTGTACTCGATGTCTTTGTTCTCTCACTCTGTTTTCCTGTCTTTATGCAGTCATCGATACTGATTGATTTGTGCTATGGCTAAAAGATAGAACAGAAATAATGACAAACATCTCCCATCAGCCCCGCAAGGGTCAAATGCTGAATCGACCTTTTCTGCTTGATTCTGTACACAGTTGCAGAAGAATGGAGTTCATCATGTGACGCATTTCTAAGCACGTTATTTCCCATGCGCGAGACACTCGACGCATTTAAGATGTTTATTCCGTCATCTGATTGGTTCGTTGCTTTGAAATCGACATTGTTGCACTGCTGTCACATCAACATGTACTCGTTGAAAAAACAAAATGTCAATTTCATTTTTTTCATCCGAAGCAAGTTGATTTATATTTGCTCTCATCAGACGCCATTGTGCTCGTAATGACAGTGTCATTTCTTTATTGCAGAGAATGTCATTATGTTTGGTATACATATAATTTTCTTTTTTTTAACGCGACACAGTTGAGAAAGCCTTAAAAATACATTCCTTTAGAACCCAAATTGGAATCCTGATTGATACATTTCTAATGATTGCTGTTCTTATTTCTTATCGAGTTAAAACGCTAAAATAAAGAAAAGAAAAGTGCTAAAAATAGCTAGCCAGCACCTCGGGATGTTTGTCTGAATGTTCTTCATAATAGCAGCTGTTGACACAGAACACCTCTGTGTTGGTTTTTATGTTTTAACAGACTCACACAGACGTTGGCTAACAATGGCGGTTTGACCAGGTTCATTTGCAGATTTCTTAAATTTCTTCACCCGATTTATCCTCCTTGCGCTCAGCAGGTGCTCATGAATATTCATGTGCATCAACATGTGATGTGCTGTCCTCGGAATAAATGTTCAGTAGATTTCAAGACTTCTTTTTGTATCTCTGATAATCAGCGTTTTTGAGGAATTAATGTGGGGTCTGAACATCAAGAAACAACAAAATTGAAACTTTGACCATGTCAGCTACAGGGTTTGATATCTTCACTTCCATTGAAGCACACAAGATGTTCTTTGAAACATTCTCAGAACGTGCTGGAATAACATGGATCATCAAGTTTTGGACAAACTCAGGATGTCCTTATGGATGCTCAAATGTTACTCAAGTTATTATTATATAAATTAAAGTAACAAAAAGGGGTATTCAGTTAGAAAAATGTGAAGTAGACTCACTTTAACTAGTTGCCTTAAACTTTGAACCCGACTGTATCTTAAAGGCAGCCGTCAGAAGAGCTTCTCGCACCAATAAACAGGAACATCAGCTGTATCTTCAGTGCAACCTCCTCACGGTCCTTCTGAAGTTACTTATGTTTCATTTCAGCTTCCATGGAAGTCTCTGACGAGCATCATTGAGTATTATTACATGTGGAAAACCACAGACAGATACGTCCAGCAGGTGAGTAGCCGGTAAAGGTTATACTGTAAGAAAAAGCTTCAGACCAGAAGAAACTGGAATAGTTGATTGTTTATGTTCTCCAGAAACGACTGAAAGCGGCTGAAGCAGAAAGCAAACTGAAGCAAGTCTACATCCCCACATAGTAAGTGTGAACACGCCTGAAAACCTCATATGTCACAAAATCTCCTGTAATGGATTATAGGGTGAAATCTCATTTGCTTTTTGCCCTACAGCAACAAACCCAACCCTAACCAGATCTCTGTAAGCAATGGCAAGATGGCAACTGTGAATGGTGCCGCGGGCACAGGCAGTTTCCACACGGCCGGAGGCGGCCGGGCGTGCGAGAGCTGCTTCGGTGAGTAAAAACCCTCTTCATCTAATTACAGTCAACACAGCCATCCAATCAATTTGCTCCTCTCAGGGGACGTGTCACGCCTTGTGTAATCAATGGGGCTGGATGCTGCGTTTTCACCCTTTTATCCTCCAATCAGATCAGTCTATGTGATCAGCGATGATTGGATTGGATCAATACAGCTTTATGGTAATGAATGCATGAAGGGATCCAATCCTTTCATTGTGTGGTAGAACATCACGTTCCATTTCGGTTTTAAGGAAGTTTAAATGTTGCCTCAGTTTCTCAGCTGGTTTTATTAAAAAATTATGTGGACACTGCGGTCCAGAGCCGTTTGAAATTTTAACTTTATTTAATGCATGATTTGTAATGTTAAAATACGATGTGATTTTCCTAAAACGTTGGAAACACCGCAAGTGTTTCAAACAGTGAGTGTGTGTGTCATTCCATCTCTTCCTTATTCACAGCCGCACAGTCTCCGCAGTGGTACTCCTGGGGTCCTCCTAACATGCAGTGTCGCCTGTGCGTGTCCTGTTGGATGTATTGGAAAAAGTACGGTGGTCTTAAGATGCCTAGCAGAGCCGAGGGGGCGGAGGAAAAGACTTCTCCAAGCCCTTCACCCATCGTGAGTAATAAATGTTTATTAAGTTGGTGAAGAGAAGTTATTCTGAAAGTCATTCAAGCGTGTTAGCCTGATTAGCTTCTATAAGTTCAGCAGAAGTTTAGTTTTTGAGGGTGTATAAGACTTGGAAGAGATTGTATTATTTCAGAACTCTGTTATGAAGTTATACTAGACTCTGTATCCAGAGGAAACCCATGTCAACACAGGGTTTTCATTAAGACTGCATTACAGCAGAGACTCGAACCAGGGACCTTCTGGTGTACAGAAAATATACTTAGCCAATCTGTTTAGCACCTACTAAATTGATAAACTGACGGTAAGCGAACGGACTGTGGGTTGCCTGTGTGCGTGCCATCTGAGACAGAAACTAACAATTGACTAGCTTATTTTAAATGTTTCCCTTTATAATGGCCTTACATCCTTATTTTTCTGTCCACAGGACTCACGATCTCGTGGTCACAGCCTCCGTCAGTCTTCTCACATGGTTCCAATGAGGAACAGCGGTAGCCCCAAGTCCTCTATGAAGACCAAGCAGGCGTTCCTGCTGCAGGCCACGCGCCTCACCAAACTAGCGCGTCACATGTGCCGTGACCTCATCAGGCTGCGCCGGGCCGCGCGCCGCCC
>JAZGTK010001902.1:21451-35208 GCA_036877625.1 Ambastaia sidthimunki | reverse complement strand
AAAAAACTTTCCGAAACCAGTATGAACCTTGTGGGAGTGTGTCTAGCAAAGAAATACTATGTAATATGTCCAACTCGTTTTTTGACAAGCTGACCATGTTAAGCATGAGAAGACAGCACATTTAACATTGTTAATAAGTCAGAAAACATGACATACCATTGCACCCCCCCTTTAACGGTCATAAATTTTATTAAGGTCAGTTTTTAAAAAGCAGTTTTTTCCAGGTTGCTGTAGCTACTGCGCAAAGGCTGTCAAGTGCCTCTGTGTACAAAGCCCCTTACCCAAATAAGCATTAGTGTTTAGCAATTGCCAATTAACTCTTTTTACTAGAAGGCAGGGCTTCATTTGCTAGAGTGGACATACTAACCACTGCATTTCCCCATTTATATTACTAGAACTGCGGCATCTTGTTAATTATATAATATTTGGGAAAGAGGGATTGCACTACAGCAATCAAAAATGCAAAATGGTTCATACAACCTTCACCATTTGTGGAAGCATACCATTGTAATCCTTCGGACAAGATGAACAAAAAGTTCAAAAAAAGTTTAAATTTTTTTTATTTAGAATTTGATAATTTTTTTGGTCTTTTTTAAAGAATTTTTGCCCGATCAGAACCAAAGTGATGCAGAAAGTGTCCCCAGAAGCGAGACTCAAACTCAGGTCTCTGGTGTGGGAGACTAATGCTTTACCCTTGGGTTGGGGGCTAGGGGGAGCACTTGCAAGTTGTGGACCCAAATGCAGAAATCCACAGCATGGTTCAGGAAAAAATGTTGTAAGTTTTTTTTAAAACGCAATAGAAAAAAAGATAGAAAAAAAGGAAAATTCCAGAAAATTAAAAAAAAAAAGAACTGGGTAACAAACAGAAAATACAAAAGTCTCTAGGAATTCAAAAAACAGAGTAATTCCAAAAGGTTTAAATTGGCAAAAACAAACAAGATGGCATACCCCCCAAAAAAACAAGATGGCATACTCAAAAACAGGCAGTTTGTAGAAACATCCAAAACTGAACAATCAGAAGATGACTAGGGCCTGGTCATGGCAAGATAAACATTGAGCAGAGAACTCAGGGATAGGGTAACCTAAATACATACACAGGAACCCAGGCACAGGTGAAAACAATGTACTTAATTACACGAAACTTAAAAGACACAAAAAACTAACAAAACCTCAGGGGGGGCCTCTAGTGGTCAAGACAAGGCCATAACTCTGACAGAAAGATATACATAATAACTATAACATAAAAAACAACCAAAAATGATCAACTTAAAAATTGGCATGCAGTGTCTTTGTCCAAGGTCTCTTAAGGTCACTTAAAACAAACTTAAAATATTCAACTTAAATTTTGGCCAAGTCACTTCAGACTTGTTCAGAATAATGTAGAGACACGGCTAATGTAATGCTCCCATAGAATTTGTGATATCTTAAATATTGTTGCCATGGTAACGTGTCCTAATGCTAATGCAGTTTTAATATCTCAGACGTTGTTAACATGGCAAGCGATAAATTAATGGAAAAACAGAAACAGTAAGAGGGTCATGTCTGTGTGAATTGAGTGCTTTCATTTAAACTTAAGCTGTATGTTTGGTCCTGAGGACTGATGACATAGTTGTTGCTATTGTGGGTCATAGGCAGAAAAAAAGAAGATGTTGAACATGCTAAGTTGTGAATGGATTGTTGATTACTCAAATGGTGTTGCCACGGTGAGGCAATCACGTTATGGCAATAAACAGAACAGGAGGTGTCATATCTTCTGCATGCATGAGTCATTCACATCAAACTTGGGAAACATGTTTGGTTTTGTGGCTTGATTACAATGATGTGGCTACTGTGAGTCACAGCTATAGTGCCACCGTCTGGCAGCAAGAAGTGTACTTACAACAGACCTGCTTGGAACATACTTTAAATACTTCTCAATCAATTTCTGAATGAAAAGCACATGTCTACCATGCTGGGAAGCAGCGGGTGGCACTGTGGCGCTTGGGCCCATCATCGTTGCTTGCAGTTATATTTATTATTATTCTTTCGCTTTTGAAGTCTATTGCAGCCCATATAGAAAGTACATAGAAAAGTTATGAAATTTCGCACACAGTTAGGAGACAATTTGAAATGTTACCATAGCCAATGTGGAATCTCTACCTCAAACTTTCTAGCGCCACTAACAGTTCAAAAACGATCTTTTCTAACTCCTCCTAGGGCGTTTGTCACATGTGCACAAAATTTGGTATGTAGCATCTAGAGACAACCATGACAAAAAGTAATCAAAAGCTTTTTGATATTATTATCATTTATTGTAATGGATGCATTCTGGTGTTCCATGGTCACATTTCATAATTTGCTTAATGATAACTGAAATTTGAGTTTGACCAATTTACCAAATTTCAAATTTACTTGCAAAACTTGGACTGAAATTTCAAAGTTTACATCTGTTGTATAAAACAAAGGAAAACAGAGGACAACACTGAATCTTACACCTTTTACAGAAGATTACAACTTCAATAAGATTTTCAGTATAAACAAAAGAGAAGATTCTAGAATTCCATCATTCAAGTCATTGTATTTGCGTTTCTGGCTGTGCATTATATTTAGGTTGAATGGGTGGTTGCTCAGGAATGGTGGAAGATTCTGGGGGCGTGTGCCTGCTGACCTCACGAGTCACATTAGTTTCTATAGATAAACTGCTTCCATCATTCAGCCCATCAGGATTTCATTGACTGAATGGATGTCAGAGAATAGAAGTACACAGTCACCCTTACAAACCCTGTTACATGCACTTAAACTTACTGGAGACGTCATTTTAACCTCTGGGTAAGCACAAACCTAACAACCTTTTTTAAAGTTTGCTTCGACCGCAAAGAAAGAAAACAATACATTTGTTACCCTTGTTTAATCATGTTATTAATGCATAACCAGTTGTTCTGTTTTCTGGCTGTGTTGATAAATTCAAACAGGATCTTTGATTTTAAAGATCTGTACATTTAGGCTTTGTCACTAAGTACAACTGTTTGTTCTTTGACCTTATCAGTCAGTGCTTTGGTTTTGTGTCAGAAGATGTGATTTACAGTTATATATAAACATTACAGTCGTGTTTCATGTGTCTGGTGTTCTGAGGATTAGTGTAGGGAGACTTAATGAAGGTCACCAGAAGCAGAAATCCTGTGCACTGTTTTTTTTAGGCGTGATTCCTTCAGCACGTGTTTTTCTTTTTATATGTTTGTACTTTCCTTTTTTACGCTAGTAAAGCTGCTTTGACTGTTTCCTGTTTTACTTTATAAATATTATTGTAACAACCCGAATGTAAAACTTAAAATACATGAAAGAAAGTTTTCTGTACACATATGGCCGTGAGATTTTCAATAGTAATCTGAATAGTTGTCAATAGGTTATGACATAAAACGCCATAAAATATAAAATATGTAAAATGTCCTAAAAAAATGTAAATATTTGTAAACAATGTAAACATTTGGATGGACACTTGAACTTCTTTTAGTTTTATACTGTATTAATCGGAATGGGTCATCATCCTTTGGAAATGAGTGTTGTTCTGCAAATGAATAAATTGTGTGAATGATGTTTAGTGAGCTGGGGCCTTTATTCACAATGACCTTCACAGTGTGAATGTGTGCCAATGTGCCTGTAAATGAATGCAGACCTGCCATGTCAATCACTCGCTGCTTCAGGGCACTTTATATAGCCACATTACTGCCTCACACAAACATGACAGTAGTACACACTTATCAACTGCCTACCATGCACACTACCGAGTGAAGATTATTTCTGACAGTAGGCAAATGTATACACACATTATAAATCAATACACAGGCTTCCAGTTCATGTGTTTGCTATTTTTTGTTTTCATAATGTGCTGAAATAATAATTTCAAAAGTGGTGTGGGATGCTTTACAAATGCATTCTGCAGTTAACTAACACACATTTGAGATGGAACAGACATCTGTAATGTTATTGCTGGGTTCTGTACATAGTACATTTAGTATAGGACGGTCAGAGTTCTTATCAGAAGTCCTGACCCCTGTATACTGCTGAGTACATGGGTGGAGGGGCTCACTCATAAAAATAGTATCCTCTGCTCATGAATGAATTCAAGTAATGGCCATGAGGCCAAACAGTCTATGGGAAAGTATCTGGGAAATATTGAATAAGATATAATAAAAATTGCCAAAGAATTGTTTTTAAGTAAAAGCATTGACATTGAAATGTGCTTTTCTGCAACACTCACATTAATGTCTGCAAGCATAATGTCTGTTTTCAAACAGCTTTCCCACATCACCTTAAAATTGCTTTATGACTAGTGATTAAAATTGATCATTTTATGGCTGTAAATCACTGTCAGTAGGTCAGTGGAAACTCTTTTAAAAGCAGGAGTAATCTCATTCACATATCATTTTCCACAGGGTACTGGATCCTGTCGTTAAAAAAGTCCAAGACAGCAAACCCAGATCTACCAGTCAACCAATAGTAGAAGCAACAGAGGTTGGCTTAACCCATAAACTTTCTCTGCCATCAAAAGAAGTCAAAAACAGTGTTCCACATCCATTCCTTCCTACCAGCAAGCTGAATAAACCAGTGGAACCCAGGGGCAACGCCATGAATATGGCCAACTTGCCCACCTTCTCCCCAGCACTTTACCCCCCAAGTGCCTTCAATTATGAGCGCCCCCGTCATTTCATCCAGTCACAGCCCAGTTTTCATACACCCAGTAATGACATCAGCAAGCCAGACAATATCAGCTCAGCAGCTTCAACTGCAAAACCATCTGTGACCTCCACTCAACCGCCACCCACCCGTACGTCAATGTGTTCCAGCGTAACTATAATTCCTAAAGTACGGAGTACTCCAAATAGTGAGAAGATCCCAACATTGCCCAGTCCACCAATCAAAACCCCAGAACAACCTCTGCCTCCTGCAAGTCATTTGCTGAATCACACATCCTCAGCTTTCCCATCCTGGATATCTCCAGATATCCTGAAAACAACTGCCACACCTCTGCAATCCCCACTTGTGTCTCCTATTACTTACACACCCGAAAAGTAAGTGTTATCACTGATATTTACATCATTTTCCCACCATAATGTTTGAAACATTGTTAATTGTGGATATAGCTCTTCAAATATTGTTGAGATTAAATATCAATGAGATTAAATTAAAATCAAATGTGGACTTTTGCTTAAGCCTCTGGCTTGTTCGGATTTTTCATCTGGGACAAAGACCCTTTTGAGAAAAGTAATCTCACGTGTCTCCTGTAGAACTTCAGATTTAGCCAAGACACCAGAATTACAATAAAAGTCATAGATCTTAATAATTTCCTGTCCAATACGTCCAATATTTAATTATCTGGATTACTGGAAAACTTTATTATGTTCTTTTTTATTTCTTCTAAGAAGTTTTAAGAGAAACATCTGAAACAAAGTTTATACATAGATCTGAGATCTCTGCTGATCAACCTCAAAGCAATACAATGTTCCTCTGGACTATTTCATACTATAGTTTGCCAAAGCCTATCCTGAAGAGAACTGTTTCCAGACCAGTGTCCCGTGCCACAAATGAAGAGATTCAGGGCTCAAAAGATGCTCTTATTCAAGACCTAGAAAATAAACTACGGAGCAAAGCTCCTAAACACAGGAATGGTCAGGTATTTAAATGAATTCCTCTTCATGGTTTCTTATCTATTAGTAATAAAGTTCTGCACTAAAACATTTCATCTGCAGCAGAAGATGTCTTACGAGGAGAGGATGGCTAGAAGGTTGCTGGGTCCAGATAACGCTGCCTCAGTTTTTGATTTGGACAATTCCTTTCGTCCACAGTCTGAACAGGTATCATTGTCAGTAATGTTGAGGTTTAAAGTCACACCCGAACACTGAATATTCAAAACTATGTACTAAAACTAAATATTCTGTGCATATAAAAAAATATGAATTAACTTTGTTATAATTATATGCTATATATAATCTTTAATGAAATGTTAAGGTAAAATCAACGTATAAAAACACAATGAAATAGAAGCATAAAGAGCGAAAAGTGTGTAGTTTATATTTATGCTGTTTATTTGACTTAAACTTAGGTTCACATTTCATTGTATTTTTATTTGATTATTATTTATGTTACTTATAACAATGAATATAATGCACTGAATGCTTTTTTAAATATACTATTCTGCTTGGCCTCACAAGCCCAGACAAAACTCCTGCCCTGTCTACCACAAGTTTTTGGAAAGCTGTTTGCAAATCTTACGTTACTAAAAATTTCTGCCACAGTGAACAACTGGCGCTCAAGAGTGTCAGTTTAAGGTCTGTCTTACCATCTGCTCCAGTCACTCTAGTTGTCTTCAGCAGGAATTTTCAAAAGCCAAAACAAACTAATAACGGCTCTTCTATGAGCCTAAAATAGCATATGTGTGAAATCCATGTGTGCTTGAGTTATTCATCCTGATGTTATGATTATAATACTGCAATACTATGCAGGACTAATTATAATACTGCTGTCCATCTATTCATCTATTGTACACATTTTGTCAATGGTTGAACAAATTCTCTGTACTATTCTAACAGCCAGGCTCTCCAGAAAGTCATCATGCTGGAGGAATATGGTAAATGTTGTTGCATGAGAAGTTTGCACCTGAATTGCTTTCATTTCATTATGGTGCATGTCCTGCTAATAGCACTGACACATTATATGGTGAATGAATGAGAACATTTTGAAGTCAATCACTGCATGTTTCTGGCACCGCCTGAGAGACATACTGCAGGTTCAGGGCTTTTGAACCTCCAAGTCATTTTAAACCAATTCCCACTGTCAAAGACAAGTGCTTTTTTATGTATATGTTTATATATTCACTACCAGTCAAAACTTTAGCATCACTCACATTCTTTACATTTTTCTACATTTTAGAATAATAACAAACCCATCAAAACTATGGAATAACACAATTGTAACTGTGGGAATTGCGTTGGGAATAAAAGCATCCCAAATAAATGAACTGATACATTTTAGCATCTTCAATGTAATCACCTTTTGTCTTTGAATTAGCAAAATCATACACTTGGCATTTTATCATTTAGCTCCTTGAGGTCTCTATCTCTGAAGCTTTTTAAACGGTATTAAAGGAATTTCCATCTATGCTGGATTATTCTTGGCTGCTTTTTATTCATTATTTGGTCCAAGTAATCTTCAAGTAACACTTTACTTGAAGGGGTGTGCATAAGACTGACATGACACCATCATAATCATTACATGACATATATCTGGTGGACTGGGAGGGGTATGGACCTGAGGAGAGATCCTGGGTAGCTGCCCACGACATCCTGACATCCTAGACCCATCCCTCATCGAGGACTTCCACCTAGCCAGACCTGATCGTCCTGCACCGAGACCATGGTGACGTCCTCGTAGAGCACCAGGAGGCACTCGTAGGAGAGGGGATTCTGTAAGAACACATCATGACATGCCACGCCAACAGAGGGAGCCCTCATCTGAATATTGGCTGTTTGCCCCTCTGCTGTCTATTTCCTGTCTGTGGACTATTTAAGCGGTGAGCTCACCGTGAAGTATTGCCAGATTTAGGTAAATCTGTAACAAAGTCAACAGACAAATGTGACCAGGGACATTGAGGTAAAGGTAAGGGTTTGACGTGCCCTGATGACAAGTCCTTGGGGGTCTTTGATTGTGCACATATCTTGCAGGATTTTACAAAGTCTTTTACACCCCTACAAAGGGAAGGCCACCAAAAAGCATTCTGAACCAGGCGTGTAGTGCGTGAAATACCTGGATGTCCAGAACTTAAAGATGTATGAACTTATTGCATGATTCGTGGATGGAGCTCCTGGGGTATGAACAGTTTGTTAGACGGGCACTTAGCGGGTTGTGGTTCATTCTGATGGGCCCGCTGGATCTCCTCCATAATGTCCCAGGTTACTGGCGCTATGATAACTGATGATGGGAGGATAGGTCCTGAGGGAGCAAACTCAGTAGGTGGGTTGTGTCGTCTAGACAGAACATCAGCTTTGCTATTTTTACTACCCGGCCTATACGTGACAGTGAAATTAAACCTCGTAAAGAACACGCTAACCCAGCGTGCCTGACGGGGATTAAGCCTTTTGGCGCCCTTGATATACTCAAGGTTTTTGTGGTCTGTGATGACCTGAAATGGGTGAATCGCTCCCTCCAGCCAGTGCTTCCACTCTGAGATCGCCTCTTTCATTGACAGGAGCTCCTTGTTTCCTACATCATAATTATGTTCAGCAGAGGTTAGTTTACGTGAAAAGAATGCACAAGGATAGAGTTTACCTGGTTGCCCATGACGTTGTGATAGGACTGCACCAATGCCACAATCAGATGCATCCACCTCCACAATGAATGGTAGGTTGGGATCAGGATGTTTCCGAATGGGTGCAGTAGTAAAACTCCTCTTGAGATCTGTAAAAGCTTGAATAGATTGATCAGTCCAGATGAGCTTAGAGGGTTTAGTTTTTAGCATTGAGGTGAGTGGGGAGGCAAGACTGTAGTTGTGTATAAAACGAAATTGGCAAAACCTAGGAAACGTTGGAGTTCCTTTACTGTTGTTGGCTGTGGCCAGTCAGTGACTGCATGTACTTTGGAATCATCCATTTCTACCCCTTGGTGACTGATGGAATGACCAGGAATGACGTTTGCCCAGGAATGATGTTTGCCCAGGAATGACGTTTGCTTGACGTGGAATTCACATTTCTCTGCCTTGATGTATAACTGGTTAGCCTGTAGACGAGACAAGACTGTTTTGACATGCTGTACATGATCTGATTCATCCTTGGAATGGATGAGGATATCATCGATGTATGCAATAACATAATGGTTGAGGAGGTCTCGAAAAATCTCATTAATGAAGGACTGAAACACTGCAGGAGCGTTGGCTAGTCCATAAGGCATGAACAGGTACTTGTAGTGCCCTCTGGTGGTTAAAAAGGCAGTCTTCCCTGATTCGAACTAGATTGTAGGCACTCCTCAAATCCAGTTTAGTATCCAGTTTAGATTTAAGCTTCTCTGTGTTGTTCTAGGGCAGAGGGAACTAATGGAAGGGGGTAATGAAACTTAACAGTAACGTTATTCAGTCCTCTGTAATCTATACATGGTTGAAGACCGGCATCTTTTTTTCTCTATAAAAAAGAACCCCGCAGCGGCTGGAGATGTGAAAGGGCAGATAAAACCAGAGTTGAGTGCTTCGATGTATTCTTCCATAGCTATGATTTTAGTACGTGAAAGGGGATACACTGTACTTTTAGGGGGTATGCCATTGGGTAATAGGTTGATGGCACAGTCCCACGATCTATGAGGAGGAAGTTGTGCCGCTTTACTTTTGCTAAGCACTTCGGTGTATGCTTCATAACATGCAGGTATTCATGTAACTTTGGTAGTACAGGGACTTTCGATGCTGATGGTTAGGCATTGTTTAGTAATCATGGGACATAGACAGTGTTCGTGGCAAAATTCAGACCAGTGGGTGAGTTTGTTTTGCTGCCATGACAATTCTGGATCATGAACGGATTACCATGGATATCCTAAGATGATTTCAGAATTAAGGGAATCGATAACATAAAAAGAGATGATTTCAGTGTGAAAAAGTCCCACTTGGAGTTGAATGGGGCGAGTTTGGACTGACTGGACACAGACTGGCACTGCACTAACATGACATGTGATACATGTGAAGTACACTGAAAAAATGTTTTCATTCATCCAATTAAAAACAATTACATTGAAAATATGTTTTTATTCATCCAATTAAAAACATTTAGGTTAATGGTTCACATCTATATTTTATAACTTGAGCCAATGAAAAATAAATAATTTGTTATAACAAAGACATCTCAAACAATGTCATCTTTGAATTAAAAATACAAAGAAGCTTGTGTTCTGCCAGTGAGCAGCGCCTAGTGGTGCCTCACCACAGAGGCAAAAAATCACTGTCACAAACCTTCTCCTGGACTGTTCCCTCCTGGTGGAATGACCTTCCAGTCTCAGTCAGAACAGCAGATTCACTAAAAACACTAAAAACACATCTTTTCCGACAACACCTGCCCAGTTAATAGCACCTATCCTACCATTAACAGTTCTATCTCTCTTTCTCTCTTTCCTTCTTTTCATACTATTAAAAAAAAAACAAAAAAAGTGGGGGGGGCGGGGGACAATTGCACTTGTAAGTTACTCTATGCTAGGCTAGGGAAACTGGCACGATGCTTCCAGACTGTTGCCTTGCATCGTTGATTACTGTTCTATTGTTCTTTCATTTGTAAGTCGCTTTGGATAAAAGCGTCTGCTAAATGCCTAAATGTAACATGACATAACTGAGTGAATGACACTTAATGACAGTTGTCATAAACATGCATAAACCCTCTTCATTTTCATGATGTGTCATGTCAGTCTTATGCACACCCCTTCAAGTAAAGTGTTACCTGATTTTTCTAAAACGAAAATTTAGTTTTCTAATGAAAGAAATTATGTTGGCACAATTTTATCTACAAAAGTATTTCAAACATTAACATATACACCACCACAATAAACATTTTTAAGATCATTAGAAACATTTTTGTCAAATGATCCTAAACTGTTAATGGCAGGGTACATAGACAACTGGGGAAAGTTTCCAAGGGAGTGACAGGTGATATATTCATCAGTACCTAACTAAAAGGTTTTCAGTTTCTCTGACAGGATGTTTGTACATTTACATTTATTCATTTGGCAGACGCTTTTATCCGAAGCGACTTACAGTGAATTCAAGGTATACATTTATCAGTACTTATTTTATAAGAACCCACAACCTTTGCGCTGCTAACGCTGCTAAGGCAAAAAATCACTGTCACAAACCTTCTACTGGACTGTTCCCTCCTGGTGGAATGACCTTCCAGTCTCAGTCAGAACAGCGGATTCACTATCCATCTTCAAAAAACGACTAAAAACACATCTTTTCCGACAACACCTGCCCAGTTAATAGCACCTATCCTACCACTAACACTTCTTTCTCTCTTTCCTTCTTTTCATACTATTTAAAAAATAGTATTATAACAGTTCTATCTCTCTTTTCTTCTTTTCATACTATTTACGCAATGCTCTACCAGTTGAGCTACAGGATGGTTGTACGTTGGTTTTAAACATGTAATTGTCACATGCCTACAGACATACTGACCCCTGGCTGAGTTGTTTACGCAGTACACTAACTCTTCTAATTTATTTTAAAATGTAGGTGATTTATTATTCACTTGTTTTTGATGTAATTGAAGAAGGCTCTATTGAAGGCATAGGCCTAAAAAGACTAGTCATTGACTAGATGTGTCTCAAAGGATGCCATCTGTATTTATATGTGGTACACTGTTCACCTTCTTCTGCCTGAGCAGGTCGAGAAAGAGTCATTGTGGAGGGGACAGTGCAGAGGTCTCCACTATCCAGGAGAAGTGTTTTGCTCCTCGATTTGTCCAAGTGCCTCAAGATCTGACAGTGGAAGAGGGCAGATTCTGCAGGATCGATTTTAAGGCAAATACTTTTCATCTGTAACATAATCAAATATTCTAAATGCATTTGTTTTATCAGAACACCTTACCCTAATGTTTGTGGCCTTTTTAAATAATAAATAAAGAGTCCACAAAAAGCAGAGATTATTACCTTATGCAGTAAAATTTTGTGCTAGAAAAACTTACAATATCACAGAACTATATTTCTGTATCAAATTTGTGAAAAGTGAAATAAAATTGATCTTAAATTCTTACCTATGGAATTTTATTAATGTTATATTCATCATATAAAAGTAAAAAAGTTACAGATAAGTCCTCTATTTCTCTCTTTTTCTCTGCAGGTTGTAGGTTTGCCAACCCCAGATATTTCCTGGTATTTGGATGGGAAACTCATCCGTCCTGATGATTATCATAAGATGCTGGTGTGTGAGAAGAGCGTTCACTCCTTCATCATAGAGATAGTGACTGTCCACCATGCGGGTGTGTATGAATGTGTAGCAAAAAACCGTGCTGGAGAAAGCAGCTTCTCTCTGCACTTGGATGTGATCGGTGAGTTTCCTGTCATCTGTCTACAAAGAATACTTTTATATTACTTTAGTAAATATTCTTACTAATATTTGTTTATAAATTACCAGTTTTTCCATGTTAGCAGTTAGCACCCATGAATACTGCAAACATCCACCAAAAACAAAGTGAAATTTTTGATTGAAATGAAATGATTCTTACATATTGTAAAACATTTTTTGGACTAGCTAACAATATGTTTATTTAAATGATTTGAGTGAACAGTTTCAGAGCTAACTGTGACAGCAGTGTGATTCTATGCTGATCTGCTGTGCCCAGCTCAGGAACAGTTGTGTCCTCCCACATTTGTGGTGAAGATGAGGAACTCTCGTTCTCTGGAGGGAGATACAGTGAGGTTGGAGTGTAAAGTGACCGCATCTCCCACCCCTCAGATCTACTGGAAGAAAGACAAAGAAATGCTGCGGGTTGATCCAATGAGAATGAGGTCTGTTATATGTGGTCACATTCATTTATTGACATAAATGATAAATGGGATAAATGAAAATGGGGACAGAAAATCTCTAGTTCCAAAAATAAAAGTATCATGAAAGAACGTCTGACGACATTACCCTCCATCATAGTATTTAAATCTCATTTGCGTTTGCATCAATTCGTCTAGTCATCAATAAGGAGACATAAGAACCAATGGTATTTACATTATGGAGGTCAAACCTGACTGAATTCTCTTTATTTTTGGAGCTCACAGCTGTATCCCAGTGATGTCAAGGGTGTGTGTAAAATATGAAGTGATTTTCAGTGAAGTTTTGTATCGATGCTTGATTTATTCTATCAAAATCATGTGACCAATGACAAATGTCAGTTTTTAAAACATGCAAATTCACTCATAATTGAATGCAGTGTTTTTAGAAGTACACACTGTCTGATGGTGGTTGTGTGTTTGTTTGTATCAGTCTTTCTCAGGACAGTTCAGGAAAACAGTGTCTGCTCATTGATCCAGTGGTGAAATCTGATGCAGGCTGGTACACTGTATCAGCCATCAATGACGCCGGCATGTCCACCTGTAATGCCCGGCTAGATGTGGGCAGTAAGTGAACCTATTTGATATTTGTATTATCAAATATATACACATGACAGCATATCTATCTATCTATCTATCTATCTATCTATCTATCTATCTATCTATCTATCTATCTATCTATCTATCTATCTATCTATCTATCTATCTATCTATCTATCTATCTATCTATCTATCTATCTATCTATCTATCTATCATACTGTGCAAAAGTTTTAGGCAGGTGTGAAAAAATGCTGTAAACTGAGAACGCTTTCAAATATTTAACTAATAATAGTTTTTTTTTTTAATCAATTTAGAAAATGCGCAGTGATCTAACAAAAGGAAAATCTAAATAAAATCAGTATTTGTTGTTACTAGCCTTTGGCTTCAAAACAGCATCAATTCTTATTGGTACACTTGCACAAAGTCAGGGGTTTTGTAGGATTACAGTCAGGTGTATGATCAATGAATTATACCAACAGGTGCTAATGATCATCAATTTCACATGTAGGTTGAAACAGTCATTAACTGAAACAGAAACAGCTGTGTAGGAGCTTAAAACTGTGTGAGGAACAGCCAAATTCTGCTACCAAGGTGAGGTGGTGGAAGACAGTTTCATGTCACAGGTCATACAGTATGGCAAGACTGAGCACAACAACAAGACACATGGTAGTTATACTGCATC